>MU737586.1:80785-103296 GCA_026770625.1 Nicotiana glauca | reverse complement strand
TTGCCAGCAGCCGGTAGTACTCCAGCTCCACCAGCACCTCAGGAGCCTTATTATGCGCCTCCAGTTTCTAGCGCGCCTCCTGCGCGGGGTACTTCCAGAGGTCAGTCTAGCGGACCTAGCTCCAGTCAGTCACAGCCACCACGTCCTCCCAGAGCTTGCTTCGAGTGTGGCGATACACGTCACGTGGTTAGGGTCTGACCCAAACTTGGTAGGGGTTCATCTTCATAGACTACTCAGCCACAGCATGCTTCT
This sequence comes from Nicotiana glauca, assembly GCA_026770625.1. NCBI lineage: Eukaryota > Viridiplantae > Streptophyta > Magnoliopsida > Solanales > Solanaceae > Nicotiana > Nicotiana glauca. Next base: position 103,044 of record MU737586.1, on the reverse strand, counting down.
CAGAGTTCTCAAGTTATGGTTCCAGCTCCCATTGCTGCCCCACCTGCTCAGCCTGCCAGGGGAGGAGGTCGGGGAGATAGAGGTCGCCCTCGTGAGAGGGGTCGGGAAAGATATTATTGCATTCCTGCTCGTACCGAGGTGATTGCCTCCGATTCTGTCATCACAGGTATTATTCTGGTTTGTCACAGAGAGGCATCGGTTCTATTCGATCCAGGCTCCACTTATTCATATGTGTCCTCTTATTTTGCTTCGCATTTGGATGTGCCTCGGGATTCTTTGAGTGCCCCCGTTTATGTTTCTACTCATGTGGGAGATTCTCTTATTGTGGACCATTTGTACCGGTCGTGTTTGGTTACAATTCGTGGTTTTGAGACCAGGGATGATCTATTATTACTCGGTATGGTTGGTTTTGATATTATTTTGGTCATGGACCGGTTGTCGCCCCATCATGCTATTCTTGATTGTCACACCAAGACCGTGACTCTGGCTATGCCAGGTGTTCCACGTATTGAGTGGAGTGGTACCTTAGATCATACTCCCATCAGGGTTATTTCTTTCCTTAAAACTCAACGTATGGTTGAGAAGGGGTGTGCTGATTATTTAGCTTATGTGAGAGATGCCAGTGTTGACACCCTTTCTGTTAATTCAGAGCCCAGTCAGGTTCAAGCTTGTGTGGTTTCTCGGTCTTCCCTATTTGATTGCATCAGGGAGCGGCAGTTTGATGACCCTTATTTGCTTGTCCTTCAGGATAAAGTTCGGCGAGGTAATGCCCGATATGTTACCATCGGGGGTGATGGAGTGTTGAGGATGCAGGGCCGAATTTGTGTGCCCAATGTAGGTGATATTCGAGAGTTGATTCTAGCTGAGGCCCATAGCTCGCGGTATTCCATCCATCCGGGTGCCGCAAAGGTGTATCAGGACTTAAGGTATCACTACTGGTGGAGGTGGATGAAGAAGGATATAGTTGACTACGTGTCTAGATGCCTCAACTGCCAGCAGGTGAAGTATGGGCACCAGTGTCCGGGCGGTTTGCTACAGCAGATTGAGATCCCAGAGTGGAAGTGGGAGCATATCACCATGGACTTCGTATCTGGACTCCCACGGACCGTGAGGAAGTGTGATTCTATTTGGGTCATTGTGGATCGGCTGACCAAGTCTGCTCATTTCATACATGTGTGTACCACTCATTCATCAGAGCGGTTGGCGGATATCTATATTAGGGAGATCGTCCGGTTGCATGGAATTCCAGTTTCTATCATCTCAGACAGAGGCACTCAGTTTACCTCGCGGTTCTGGAGAGGAGTGCAGCAGGAGTTAGGCACTCGAGTGGAGTTGAGCACGACATTCCACCCCCAGACGGACGGACAGCCCGAGCGCACTATTCAGTTTGGAGGATATGCTCCGGGCGTGCGTGATTGAGTTTGTAGGGTAATGGGCCCATTTCCTGCCACTGGCGGAGTTTGCATATAAAAACAGCTATCAGTCCAGCATTCAGATGGCACCGTATGAGGCCTTATATGGTAGGAGATGTAGATCTCCAGTGGGTTAGTTCGAGCCGGGTGAGGCCAGGTTATTGGGTACAGAGATGGTTCAGGATGCAATGGAGAAGGTTAAAGTAATTTAGGACAGACTCCGTATGGCCCAGTCCAGACAAAAGAGTTATGCGGACAAGAAGGTTTGTGATGTGGCATATATGGTTGGTGAGCGAGTTTTGCTTCGGGTCTCGCCTACGAAGGGCGTCATGAGGTTTGGAAAGATAGGTAAGCTGAGTCCGAGATTTATTGGGCCTTTTGAGATATTGAGGCGAGTTGGGGAGGTTGCTTATGAGCTTGCCTTACCTCCCAGCCTAGCCGGAGTTCATCCGGTATTTCATGTTTCGATGCTCCGGAGATATCATGGTGACCCGTCGCACGTGTTGGATTTCAGTTCAGTCCAGCTGGACAAGGATCTATCTTATGTTGAGGAGCCAGTGGCCATTTTGGATAGGCAGATCAGAAAGTTGAGGTCAAAGAACATCGCTTCAGTGAAGGTCTAGTGACGGGATCAGCCGACCGAGGAGGCGACTTGGGAGACCGAGCAAGATATGCGCAGCCAGTACCCTTATCTTTTTGCTACTTCGGGTATGTTCTCTCTGCTCGTTCGGGGACGAACGAATGTTTAAGTGTAGGAGGATGTAATGACCCGGCCGGTCATTTTTGGAAATTACGGCCCGATTCCCCATTAACTGCTTTCCCTAAATTCATTTCTGCTATTTTGGTTTGGCGGGACATTCGGTATTAGGATTCGGAGTGTTTTGGGACACTTAGTCCCTAAATGAGAGTTTAAGAGTTGAAAAATGGTTCGTATTTGGAACAGTGTGAAGACGAGCTCGGAATGGAAATCCGATGGTTCCGTTAGCTCCGTTAGGTGATTTTGGGGTTGGGATCGTGTTCGGAATGTTATTTGGTGGTCCCTAGCTTATTTAGGCTCGAAATGGCGAAGTTCTAATTTTTGAAGTTTCCGGTCCGATAGTGAGTTTTTGATCCGAGGGTTGGATTTGAATTTCGGAAGTTGCTGTAGCTCCGTCATGTCATTTGGGATGTGTGTGCGAAATTTCAGGTCATTCAGACGAGGTTTGGTTAGGTTTTTGATCGAAAGCGAGTTTGGTTGGAATTTGAAGTTCTTAGGTTCAAATCATTGATTAATTCGATTTTCCAGCATTGTTTTAGGTGGTTTAAGGATTGGTACAAGTTTGAATAAGGTAGTAGGTGGTATTGGTGTTTTTGGTTGGAGTCCCGGGATGATTTCGGATGCTCAACAGGTTAGTTTTGGAAGGAAAAATTGCAGCAGGCTTCTGTTGTTTTCGCTTTTGCGACTTGGGAACCGCAGAAGCGGCGCCACAGAAGCGAGTTGGCCCCTTTTCCTCCGAGACCGCAAAAGCGGTCAGCTATCCGCAAAAGTGGAGCCGTAGAAGCGGTATCCTAATCGCATAAGCGATTTTTGGCTTCCCCTCAGAGACCGCAGAAGCGGTCATATTTCCGCAGAAGCGGAATTTTCCCCTTTAGTAAGAAACCGCAGAAACGGTTATTTTTGCCGCTTAAGCTGGACCGCAGAAGCGGTCCCTTGTCCGCAGAAGCGGAAATGCCTGGGCAGAAATAGGAAATATCGAGGGTTTAATTTCATAAGTTTGAAAATCAATTTTGAGCTCGGGCAAGGGCGATTCTGAGAGGATTTTGAAGAGGAGATTATTGGGTAACATTTCTATGATACTTTTTAGTTATATTCCATCATTTAATAGTTAAATCCACCTTTTAAATTCGAATTAAGGATCAAAAATTGGTTAGTTTGGGGTAAAACTTCTTAGACCTAACTATTGGGTTTTGAGGGGTCATTTGACCTCCGATTTCTGAGATTTTTATATGGTTAGACTCGTGAGAGTACGAGATTTCTAAAAACATAAAAATTACTCGATTCTGAGACATTGGCTGGAGGGGCGTTTTGGTCATTTTTACCTATTTTTGCGCCCTAGCCTAAATTTTCTTAGTGGAATAAGTTATTTGCAATGTTATTTACAATATGTAATTGGTTTTAATAGATTTGGGCCACTCGGAGTCGGATACTCATGGAAAGGGCATCGTTCCCTAGTTGATTTCGCATCGGTTCGAGGTAAGTGACTTGCCTAACCTTGTGTGGGGGACTTCGTCCCTTAGGATGTGATAATTGGTAATTTAATGCTTTGTACGTGAGGTGACGAGCGCGTACTTGAGCAAATTGTTGAAACCTGGATTTTTACTTAACTACTTGATTTGGATTCTCTTTTATATTTACCTCACTTTACTTGCTTTCATAGCCTGTGCTAGCGTAAAACAACATGTTTAATTGATCCAAGCTGCCTATTTGTTTAAATTGTCTAAACTGTGATTACGTGGAACATGTTAGGCCAGTATTCTTTGATACCTTGTATTGTTGTACTTAAATTTCTGAATATTTCTCTGATGTTGGTTGCGCATTTACATTGGGAATACGGATGCGGGATTTCCGGGAGTTCCCCCATGTTTGTTTATTTTGGGACTACGTGATGGTATCCCGGGAGATCCCCCTGCACTTTTACTTTGGGTCTACGGGATGGTATCCCGGGAGATCCTCCTGCACACTGATGATTGGACTACGGGACGGTATCCTGGGAGATCCTTTGATATTGATATGAGATTTGGACTATGGGACGGTATCCCGGGAGTTTCATTGGACAGTTGAGGTAAAGGGTACAGGACGGTATCCTGGGAGACCCTCGTCGGTATTCTTGTAATTTTGCTGTATTTACTCTATGTTTCTGTTTTGTCTTGCAGTATTATATTTCATTGAACTGTCTTATCACACCGCTGTGTTCGTTAGTTCTCATCAGACTTCGATACTGTTAATATCTTGCTATTTTATTGTTCCTGTCTCATTAGGGCCCTGACCTTTCCTCATCACTACCCAACCGAGGTTAGGCTTGGCACTTACTGAGTACCGCCGTGGTGTACTCACGCCTATTCTGCGCATGTTTTTCATGTGCAGATCCAGGTGCTTCTGAGCAGGCGTACCGCCAGTAGCTGTCACAAGTGGGTTCTTGGGGGGGGGGGGTAGGATATACGCAGCCTTACCCCTACCCTGGAGGGGCAAAGAGTCGACCAAAAACTGTGTATGACTTGAAATTTTCTTATACTATAAGCTCTAATTATATATTTTGTATGTGTAGGATTTGAAGTTTTCTTCTTATCATATTGTTCTTTTAGACTAGATCTGGATGTAGAATGCTTATAAAAAAATGTAATATATTTCTTTTCAGGAATAAGGTAATATACATTGGGAAGGATAAACGGTGGAAGAGCAAGAGGGTAGCTGCTTAACGAGTTTTTTTTTTATTTTTTTTATAGGTAATATATATTCTTGATATCATTAAACAAAAATAATATCGTGCATGTCAGCGTGACATGAGAACTTTCTTACCTTTTTTTCTTGGATAATAGCAGCTCTTTTATGGAATGGAGAATTGAGAATTGAGGAGGATATTAAGGAATATAAACGGAAAAAAAATAAAAAAGTATGAATATGAAAAGAAGTATCTGTCCAAACTGTAATTCAATTAATACTCAACAGGCGTTGCAACTTGCATTGACATTTATTTCCTTTTTCCTTTCCTATTTCTATTTACTTTTCATTTTATGCTTAATTATATTTGAGAGTAAATTTTAGAAAAACAAAACTTTTACTATTTAATGGAAGAGAGAACATCAAAATCTATTAAAAATATTTATATTTGTAATTTCATCAATTTATCGAATTAGTTTTTGTGTATATATTATACTATATAATGACAGAAAATACCTTCTCTAGCTTAACAAAGTATGTAATTTTATGTAAAAAAAAATTACTAACATCACGAGAAAATTCACTAGTTCTTAAATAAGTGCTAGCCTGACAAAAGAACCTCCGTAGAAAGATTTTGAGTGACGTGATCTAATGGTGTAAACTATGTTACAAAATAAGATTACTTATTAAGTACTAATTACTAAAAAAAATTTGTGTTGAAAAAATAATCTTTATGATAATCATCAATTGGGACATGGTAAAAATATTAAATACTTATGTATTAAATAAAGAATTCCTAATTAATAAGGCATCTCATGTATTGGTGTTTGATGCTGGACATTGGATTTCCTTTTTTTAAATTAAGGCGACGAAGATTTTGCCTGTGCCCTACCTCATAAATTAAAATAATGATTACCCATTTTTACATTCGAATAGTCATGGAATTAAATATTTTCATTATTTTAAACCTCAATGAATATAGACAGAATTTGTTTAGATTTAACTAATTGTTTTATTCTTCACAACGTCTTCTTCAATATATAGATCAACTTTGATCCTCACTTCTCAGGTGATAACACAATAAACAATAAGATGGATCCATAAACAATAGCCTTTAAGCTTTTGGTGGCTCAAAGACAATAATCTTAAACAGGCATCTCAGTGATGGTTCATATATAAAGATCGTGAAATAAAGGTCAAAGTCAATTAATCCATTACTACTCAATTCCAAATTAGTTGGTTATATGAATATTATATATTAATTTCGCTCTTGTTAGGAGTGTATATTATAACATCGACATAATTAGAAACTATATGTGTACAAACATTCAATTTAACACAACTTTCTTCTCTTTCTTTTGGGTTTTTTGAGCTTAGGATCGATGATGATTTGTGAGCAGTGATAGAATTTTTAGAATTTGTGACTAGTGCAAAGGTATGAAAGAAGTAAAGAGAAAATAAATATTTATCTGCTTTGGTCGTATACAAGAATCAGAAGCATTAGTACTTTATTACCGTATATATCTTAGAATCTTTTTCTCTTTAAAAATATATTTACACAAACCAAGAAAGTGCAGAGAGATTCGAACAATTAAAAGCTAGGGTGTAATCACCATCAGTTAGAGACGCATTAAGTGGCATGCCTCTTGCCAGGATTTGGGATAGGGTTACCTTTGATTGTAGCCATTTCAAGCATGTCGTTGGCTAAAGAAGTTGCGGCATGCTTGAAATGCATGTGTAACGACCCAACCCGTCGTCTTATGAGTTACTGCCCCGTTTCCCCCAGAATATTCTTCTCTATGTTTCAATATCAGTATTTGAGGTGATCAGGTATAATTGGATTGATTTTAGATGGAAATGAGACACTTAGCCTCTTAAAGAGAAGCTTGTTTTGGAAAAAGTCAACCAAAAGTTGACTATTTAGTTAGGGGGCTCGGATGTGAATTCCGGTGATTTGGTTAGCTTCGGGGGATGATTTGTTACTTATGAGCGTGGTCGGAATTGAATTTGGAGGTCCGGTGTAGAGTTAGGCTTGAATTGGCGAAGTTTGAATTTTGGCGAATTTCGTTTGATAGGTGAGATTTTGAACCGAGGGTCGGAATAGAATTCCGAGAGTTGCTGTAGCTTCGTTAGGTGATTTGGATATGTGTGCAGAATTTCAGATTATTCAGACATCGTTTGTTCGGGTTTTTGATCGAATGCGAGTTTCAAAAGTTTTGGTTGAACTTAGGCTTTGATTTGAGGAAATTTGATGGTTTTAGTGTTGTTGGATGTGTTTTTATGATTGGAGCAAGATTTTATAATGTTTTAGGAGGTGTTGGCATTTTTGGTTGAGGTCCCGGGGGCCTCGGGGTGATTTCGGATGGCTAACGGGAACTTTTGAAGTTGAAAAATTTCATAATAGACGAAATTGTAAATGAGTGTGCACAAGACCTCCCTTTAAACGATCATATGTCCCGTTACATAAGGAGTTTTGTGACCCATAACCTATCAAATTAAAGCTCTTTGAGTCTAGTTTCCAACTCAATAAACCGTTCTTCATTTGGAGTTGTATAAAGAAAATTACTACCATTTTATTGAGAATATGTCACTAGTGCGCCCAGATGCGCGCCCGCGCTAAATGTAGCGCGCCCAAGACAGAATGCTGGGCAAACTAGCGCACCCAGATGCGCACCCAGGTGCGAGGCCGCGCTAGTAGCGGGTCTCTAAATATACCTAAGGACAGGAAATGACAGAACTTGAGTCATTTCTCAAGCCTAGGGCTTCCCCAACACCCCAATTCGACCAAGGCATCCAATTACTCTCCTAAGGTAAGATTTTAAGTGTGTTTTCATGGTGATTTCACTTCTCAATCACTAGTTACACCATGATTTTTGATTGGATTTCATAGGATTTCTTCAATATCTCAAGAACACCCCAAAGTTGTCTTTAAAGATTTGGTCTACTAGAGGTAAACCTACACCTTAGACTTACATATATGGAGTTATTACGGAATTATGAGTATGAATCATGTATTACAACTCATGGTATAGTGATTGGAGACCATAAATTCCCAATTTAAATACATGGACATGGTAGGGATTTAAATGTGTATATTTGATGGAATTTTGTTGGTTTGGGTGTGAATGGTTGATCACACACGTGATGTTAGGAGTATAAATTGCTAAAGACTGATAGTGAGATGAATTGTTGGTTAATGGTGATAGTTAGAGGAACCAATACTATAGTTATGAGGTGCAAATATCTATGCCTACAAGATGTTTGATAATATGCCTAAATGGCATAAGTTATGAAATTTATTACCAATATTGGCCCTAGTGAATGTTGTATTGTAGATTTAAGTTACATAACTGTATTGGATCATTATAGTAGCATTAAGGGAAGAATTTCAGATATATATGGGTTACAACCCCTTCTTTTAGAAATCGAACTTCATTGATTGTTTGTGTGATTTTTGGTCAGATTCGACGCACGAGGAGACCAATTTGAGAGGCAAGGGCATAGCGAGCTAGAGGTGAGTAATACTTGTAAATGATATCTTGAGGGCTTGAAACCTCGGATTTGCTCATCATAGTGCTGTATTGAGGTGACTTGCATGCCCGATATGAGTGTGGGGTCGAGCACCGTTGGGGATTGTGACTTGGTCCGTCCCGGTTGTTGATTTTACTGTGTAGTTGACTGAAACTACTTGTTATCATCATAGTTTGGACTAATTGCTATGTTTGGGCTTCGTGCCAACTATGTGAATCCTTCGGGGATTGAGATTTCTGTTTTAGCATATCTTGCATATCATTTGGCTTCAGTTCATGGTTTTAAATGCTGTTTTGCAACCTTAGCCATAATTCTAAGTTTTGAAAACTCAAATGATACTTTAAATACTATTTCGGGCTGGGAATTACTGTTTTATAAATGCCCAAGGGGCTTATAATATTTTCTGGATTGTGCATGGATCGGGCTGCGCGCCGCAGCAGTGACTTGAAACAGTGGTAACAATGACACAGTGTGATGTGACTTGAAATAGTGGTAACAATGACACTGTATGATGTGACTTGAAACAGTGGTAACAATGACACTGTATGATGTGACTTGAAACAGTGGTAACAATGACACTGTATGATATGACTCGAAAAAGTGGTAACAATGGCACTGTGTGATGTAATTGGTCAGGTTACAATGGCTAACCGGTCAGGTAACAATGAATGACCAAGATATTGCGCTTGGGCTGTAGGAGCCCCTCCGAACTCCGTACACACCCCAAGTGAGCGCCGTAGACGATAAATAAATATGGATGGCTCGGGTTGCACGCCGCAGTGGGTACTGGAATGTACCATCATATGCATTGCGTTGCATTCATGCATTTGTTTTATTGTTTGTTTTTGTTGTGATATTTCTTGAGATATTTATCTACTGTGCTGGTACTATCTGATCATTGACCGTTGGGGGCCCGAGTGGCTGACCCGAAACAAGGATAATGGCCGAGGGGCGGATTTCTGTGCATAGTGTCACAAATTGTTTTGAAAATATATTCACGACCGTTGAAAAGATCATTTCTAAAAGAAGTTTGAAACTGAGCTGGATATTTTCTAAAAGGATTTTTCCGGGACTACTGTTTCCTTCAAAAGGGTTGCGATGTCCCGTATTGCATGCTGGTGTGCTCTTACGTGATTTCTTGCTGCTCATTTATTATTTACTCTTATTATCACTGAGTTGGAATTACTCTTTACTCCCTGCACCTCGTGTGCAGATGCAGGTACTTGACCACCCGGTAGCGGGTTTTGAGCTGACTGAAGATTTGTTATCATAGCTGAGCCAGGTGACCGCTAGCATCCGCGGTACCGGATCGTCTCCCTTATTTTATATTTTTCATATTACTTTCGGACTTTGTTCCTATTTCCGGACTTGTAGTACTTTAGTGAACTCTGTAGTTGCTCATGACTGGTGACACCCCGATGTCGGGCTGTGTTGGGATGGTTCCCTGTTATTATTGTTGTTTTCCACACTTTTGAATATGCTAATCATGTTTTTGTTATATAAATGTTAAATAATTGTTAAAAGGAAGCGTTTGTTTTGTTGGTTGGCCTTGTCTTCACGAGAGGCGCCATCACGACCGGGTTTGGGATTTGGGTCGTGACAAGTTAGTATCAGACCCTAGGTTACTAGGTCTCACGAGTCATGAGCAGGTTTAGTAGAGTCTCGCGGATCGGTATGGAAACGTCTGTATTTATCCTCGAGAGGCTGCAGAAACTTTAGGAAAAACTTCACTTTCTTGGAATTCTTATCGTGCGTACTTGATTTAGCTTGAGATATAACTCTTGAAATTCCTTCCACACGTCTGTATGCGCACATGAGCGCTTAGTAGTATATGTGCCTTGATGGCTTATGATTCCCCGATCGAGGGGGGGGGGGGAGAGATGTAATCTCCGTGAGTTTGATGTTGGGCCAGTCTGGAGGACTTGAGGCCGAATCTTTGCTTATGGCTTGAGCACCAAGGTGCTTATTTTGTGAGCTGGTGTTCCGAACTTATATGTTCAGTATTATCCCTAATTGTGTGAATGGTGGCTGGGTAGCTACGTAATGAGTATGTTGGTACTTAGTAGTGTATATGCTAGTGGAAGGTATACAAAAACATGAACTAAAGGTAAAGCTAACGGGTAATTGGCTTATGAGGGGAAACCATTTGTCATACTAGTTAGATAAGTCTGGGAGCTGAGATCGCTTCTGTAAATGTATTATGACAAAATCTATGTCGAGGAGCACACCTTGAAGTTCGAAAACATTAAGAAAAAAATATGTTCTTACTTGGTTGAATAGCCCAGATAATGGAGGGTTGAAAGGTATTTTCTATGTGTTATGATTCAAATAGGTGCAACGCATATCCATGTATCAATTTAGATAGTATAATACATGTGGTATTGAGATTTATATAATTGATATGCATTGTGATGCTTTGTCAAGTTGTGTATGTTTTGTTTGGACGGTTTTGGTGATTCTCTGGCAGGTGGATATGCCCAATTACAAAGGAGACTCTGCCAAAACTTTTTGAAAAATTTGGGACTTAGTTAAAAAAAAAAATTTGGTCGCCTAGAGAGTGGGCGTGACTGTTATGTGAGTGAATGCAAGAACTTCAGAAGAGTTAAAAATTCCCGATGATTTGTGTTTCCACAAACTTATGAAGGAGCGAGTTCAATCTTACTATGGTATTAAGGCAACAATAGAGCATATGCGTTATGATTTATTGAGTGCGTTTTGATCTATGGCTTTGAGCCAAGTTGGGGAGTTGTTACTGATTAATTTTATTGTACGGTTATATTCTATGTTGGTTCTAATATGAGGCAAGCTGGCGAATCAATTCTGGTTGTGGAAATTAGTCCGAGAATGGTACGAGTGAAGGGAAAATTTTGACAAGATGTCATGAGCTCGGGTGATCAGGAGCTAAATTTTCATGTTTACGGTAAGTTGGCATTGTCTTCAGCGTCACCTAAGATCAGTGTTTTGTAAAAATGGTTTTGCATCCTGGTTAATGATTCTTGATCGCTCTTCAGCGTTAGTGCGACCGGTGGTTTGGAGGTACGCTCCAAATATTGTTGCGGTAGGTTGTGGGAGTGTGTCCCACGGGAATATTATACAAGTGTGGCATGGGATCACTTGATTGATTAATGATGTAAACCAAGTATGAAGGTTGTGATGGTATCGTTAAATTAAAGATTCATGTCTGGAGGGCATTTGGCATATTGGGTTGTGAACTGGGGAAGATTACCCCGATTGTGATGGTTGTTCTTGTGTGTTATGAGAAAAATGGGAGTTATTATGGACCTTTGAAAGGTTATCAGACTAGTTTAGTGTGATCAGAATCGGCTTGAAGTCAATGGATAGATTTAATGTGAATAATGGCTCTATATCAGGCCAGATGTGTGCATTTTAGTACGTGGTCCTCATGTAAGAGTAGTTAGGTTGATGCTTCATCGTCAGATATCTCGCGTAGTGATGCATTACGCCGTGTGATTTGTGAAATGGCTTGAGAAATTGCTTATGTGTTGAGAATCTGCGTAGGATTTGGTAATTCCTTTTAGAGCTCATTTTCTTTCGTATTGTGTTCGAATTGGTAGCCTATTGGCACATTGGGGCATCATATACGACTTTTAATTATGTCTGGGGTGGCTTACTGCCCGAGCAGTTCATACTGGGTGAGACGAGATCATTGAATTTGAGACTAGTGCAATCTGAATATGTGAAGTAAATTAAAGAGCTAAGACCATTGTTTGGCTCAGAATGAGGTGATAGTTCTTGCCAAGAGTATAGAACTAATGAATTGTTGTTTCGGTAGTAGTTATGAATGTCTACAGGTCTCATCTGTTGTGTCAGTATTGTAAGAATTTGAATAAGACCTGTGTATGTCATATAGAGCATGGGATGTGTAGTGATTCCTCCTAAGTGATTAGATAAATGACCTTCGGATGATTAGGGAAAAAGATATTGCTAAGTGGAAGTGATTTGATGAGAGTATATGTCTCAAAAAAAGGTAATGTGATTAAACTGATTATGTTTCATCAGTATTGCGGCTTGTTCTTGTTGGGTCCACTGGTGGTATTCGAGTTTGCTCGGAAGCACACGTAAATATTGAGTATCTATCATGGAATGAAGGAGTATCTAATGTGTGCGTGTATTGCACGGTGGATACTGGGATCAGGTATGATGATTTGTGTGCTATATGGAGTTCTGATGTACAGGCCATGTTGTGGTGGTAGATCTTTATTCGCTGGTATGTTATATTTTGGATGTGATGTTGGAATTCAGACTGGTTGTCTTAGTGTTGGGTGATTTTGAACTATTGCATTAGGGGCTACGCCGGAAATGCCACGGGTTAAGTGGTGAAGTGCGTTAGAATATGTTTTAGCAGAATGATTTATATTTCAAAGAATCAGCGGACATCTGGGAAGGAGTGCTTTCTTAATTGGGCATTTGTGATGGATGTCAGTGTAGAGGTTGCTATCATCGATCCCGTTCCGGTATTGAGGGACTTTTCGGATGTGTTTCTTATTGGTGTGCGTATTATGCAAGTTGTGGTTAGGCCGTATTGATTGTGTCATGCAACCAGGATGGTGTGTTTGGTCAAAAGAGATCGTAGGGATCATTAATGAATATAAACGGATTTGATTTCAGCATGTTTGATGGGTGAATATCGAGGTTCGGCTATGGTAGTTGCCAGAGGGGAAATGGCCTCATGAAGTGTGGTTCTATGGTTTATGGGCTAGGTGGATTGCGAAAATTTAGCTATGTTGTGTTATCAGGCCTATGCTAGATAGGGTGACGTGGGGTCATCCCCGGGTAAATGCATGGTAAAGTTATTCAGCTATTGGTGGACTTCTAGAACAACTCTAGGTACGCTCGAGGATGAGCGTTTGTCTAAGTTGGGGAGGATGTGAGGACCCAACCCATTGTCTTATGAGTTACCACCTTGTTTCCCCCACAATATGCTTCTCTATGTTTCAATATCAGTATTTGAGGTGATCGGGTAGAATTGGATTGATTTTAGATGGAAATGAGACACTTAGCCTCTTAAAGAGAAGCTTGTTTTGGAAAAAGTCAACCGAAAGTTGACTATTTAGTTAGGGGGCTCGGATGTAAATTCCGGTGATTTGTTTAGCTTCGAGGGATGATTTTTGACTTAGGAGCGCGATCGGAATTGAATTTGGAGGTCCGGTGTAGAGTTAGGCTTGAATTGGCGAAGTTTGAATTTTGGCGAATTCCGGTTGATAGGTGAGATTTTGAACCGAGGGTCGGAATGGAATTCCGAGAGTTGCTACAGCTTCGTTAGGTGATTTTGGATATGTGTACAAAATTTTAGGTCATTCGGACATTATTTAGTCGGGTTTTTGATCGAATGCGAGTTTCGAAAGTTTTGGTTGAACTTAGGCTTTGATTTGAGGAAATTTGATGGTTTTAGTGTTATTGGATGTGTTTTTATGATTGGAGCAAGTTTGTATAATGTTTTAGGAGGTGATGGCATTTTTGGTTGAGGTCCTGGGGGCCTCGGGGTGATTTCGGATGGCTAACGGGAACTTTTGAAGTTGGAAAATTTCATAATAGACGAAATTGTAAATGAGTGTGCACAAGACCTCACTTTAAACGATCATATCTCCCGTTAAATAAGGATTTGTGTGACCCATAACCTATCAAATTAAATCCCATTGAGTCTAATTTCCAATTCAATAAACCATTTATCATTTGGAGTTGTATACAGAAAGTTATGACCATTTTACTAGGCACGTGTCACTAGCGCGCCCAGATGCGCGCCCGTGCAAAATGTAGCGCGCCCAAGACAGAATGTTGGGCAAACTAGCGCACCCAAATGCGCGCCCAGGTGCGCGGCTGCGCTAGTAGCGGGTCTGTAAATATACCTAAGGACGGGAAATGACAGAACTTGAGTCATTTCTCAAGCCTAGGGCTTCCCCAACACCCCCAATTCGACCAAGGCATCCAATTGCACTCCTAAGGTAAGCTTTTAAGTGTGTTTTCATGGTGATTTCACTTCTCACTCACTAGTTACAACATGATTTTTGATTAGATTTCATATGATTTCTTTAAAATCTCAAGAACACCCCAAAGTTGTGTTTCAAGATTTGGTCTACAAGAGGTAAACCAACACCTTAGACTTACATATATGGAGTTATTATGGAATTATGAGTATGAATCATGAATTACAACTTATGGTATAGTGATTGGAGATCATAAATTCCCAATTTAAATTCATGGACATGGTAGGGATTTAAATGTGTATATTTGATGGAATTTTGTTGGTTTGGGTGTGAATGGTTGATCACACACGTGATGTTTTGAGTATAAATTGCTAAAGACTGATAGTGAGATGAATTGTTGGTTAATGGTGAGAGTTGGAGGAACCAATACTATAGCTATGAGGTGGAAATATCTATGCCTACAAGATGTTTTATAATATGCCTAAATGGCATAAGTTATGAAATTTATTACCAATATTGGCCCTATTGAATGTTGTATTGTAGATTGAAGTTACATAACTATATTGAATCATTGTAGTAGCATTAAGGGACGAATTTCAAATATATATAGGTTACAACCCCGTGTTTTAGAAATCGAACTTCATCGATTGTTTGTGTGATTTTTGGTCAGATTCGACGGACGAGGAGACCAATTTGAGAGGCAAGGGCATAGCGAGCTAGAGGTGAGTAATACTTGTAAATGATATTCTAAGGGTTTGAAACCCCGAATTTGCACATCATAGTACTGTATTGAGGTGACTTGCACGCCGGATATGAGCATGGGGTAGAGCACCGTTGGGGATTGTGACTTGGTCCGTCCCGGTTGTTGATTTTACTATGTAGTTGACTGAAACAACTTGCTATCATCATAGTTTGGACTGATTGCTATGTTTGGGCTTCGTGCCAACTATGTGAATCCTTCGGGGATCGAGATTTTTGTTTTAGTATATCTTGCATATCATTGGGCTTCAGTCCAAGGTTTTAAATACTGTTTTGCAACCTTATCCATAATTCTAAGTTTTGAAAACTCAAATGATACTTTAAATACTATTTCGGGTTGAGAATTACTTTTTGATAAATGCCCAAGGGGCTTATAATATTTTTTGGACTGTGCATGGATCGGGCTGCGCGCCGCAGCAGTGACTTGAAACAGTTGTAACAATGACGCTGTATGATGTGACTTGAAACAGCGGTAACAATGACACTGTATGATGTGACCTGAAATAGTGGTAACAATAACACTGTATGATGTGACTCGAAACAGTGGTAACAATGGCACTGTATGATGTGAATTGGTCAGGTAACAATGGCTGACCGGTTAGGTAACAATGACTGACCAAGATATTGGGCTTGGGCTGTAGGAGCCCCTCCGGAGTCTGTACACACCCCCAGTGAGCGCCGTCGACGATAAATAAATATGGATGGCTCGGGCTGCACGCCGCAGTGGGTACTAGAATGTACCATCATATGCATTTGTTTATTGTTTGTTGTTGTTGTGATATTTTTTGAGATATTTATCTACTGTGCTGGTACTATCTGATCATTGACCGTTGGGGGCCCGAGTGGCTGACCCGGAACAAGGATATTGCCCGAGGGGAGAATTTCTGTGCATAGTGTCAGAAATTGTTTTGAAAATATATTCGCAACCGTTGAAAAGATCATTTCTAAAAGAAGTTTGAAACTGAGCTGCATATTTTCTAAAAGGATTTTTCCGGGACTACTGTTTCCTTCAAAAGAGTTCTGCTATCCCGTATTGCATGCTGGTGTGCTCTTACGGGATTTCTTGTCGCTCAGTTATTATTTACTCTTATTATCACTGAGTTGGAAGTACTCACTTTACTCCCTGCACCTCGTGTGCATATGCAGGTACTTGACCACCCGGTAGCGGGTTTTGAGCTGATTGGAGATTTGTTATCATAGCTGAGCTAGGTGACCGCTAGCGTCCGCGGTACCGGATCTTCTCCATTATTTTATATTTTTCATATTACTTTTGGACTTTGTTCCTATTTCTGGACTTGTAGTACTTTAGTGAACTCTGTAGTAGCTCATGACTGGTGACACCCCGATGTCGGGCTGTGTTGGGATGGTTCCCTGTTATTATTATTATTTTCCGCACTTTTGATTATGCTAATCATATCTTAGTTTTATAAATATTAAATAACTGTTGAAAGGAAGCGTTTGTTTTGTTGGCTGGGCTTGTCTTCATGATAGGTGCCATCACGACCGGGTTTGGGATTTGGGTCGTGACAGCCTGCAATCGAAAGTAACTCCTAAACCTAATCCTAGAGGGACATGACACTGCGCCACTAACAATCGGTGATCTAGAGAAATTCCATTTCAATATTTTCTTCGGCAATCTCATACCTAATCTTGAAGGTATGGTTGGGATTTGGGTTGTGACAGCCTGCAGTCGAAAGTAACTTGAAAACCTACAAAAACATAAATTTAATTTGGATAGCATGGCTAAATTATTTCATTTCTCAATTTGTCCAGTCAAAAATGTATAAACCTTAAAGTTATTTCCATATCTGTATTACTGTATATGCATTCATTTGATAACATGTTTCCTAAATTTCTAGTCTACAACGATTAAATTTTTTGACTCGCTATTTCGGTTAATTAGATGATCATCGTTTCCTTGATGAATGAACTATATAATCATTTGTTTTAGTTATTTTATAATTATTTATAGAGCACTCTATGATTTTGTAAGTACTAATCTTGTGTTTGTTTTCAGGTAGTGGGACTTTGCATTTAATAGTTAAGCCGAAACCATTTTAGCTCATGGATTATATTTTCGGGCCATGCCTATTTAGTGAAGTAAAGAAGAAGAAGAAATAAGAGTTACATTTTCGTCTTATAAGTTAAATTTCCTTAAAATTTTGATTTATTTTAGTTATAAAACCCCCACCGAATTTTCGCCTGTTTTTTCACTGTTTTGACTTTATGCTTGTACTCAGTTATGTTATATACTACTATTTTCATAACTCAGTCATGTCTTCTCTGTTTTAATACATTAAATGATATTTTAAATGATAATTGGGCTGAGCATCACGTTTTACTGTTTCCCGAGTGGCTTGTGAGATTCTGACTGAGTAAGGCCGAGGACATGTATTGTGAGGATACACTGATTATGATTATGAGGCCGAGAGCCTGAGATTATACGCCACGAGATGGCTTGTTGATTATGAGGTCGAGGGCCTGAGATTGTACTCCATGAGATGGCTTGATATTGCGCTTGGGCCGTAAGGGGCCCCTCCAGGAGTCTGTACACCCCCAGTGAGCGTGGGTACCCATTGTGATGTGAGATATAGCCTGAGGGGCTGGTATTGTTCTATGATGTTGCCCGAGGGGCTGATTTTTGTTCACATTCTGCCAGAGCGGCGGTTCTTTATGTGTTTATCTTTCCTAGTTGCCTGTCATTTACTTCCTTAATTGTTAAAAAAGCATTTTCAAGAAGTTTAAACTGAACTAAAGCGACTTCACATATTTCTACTATTTCATTGTTTTTACTAGTTTTTACTGCTTCTTTATAGCATGTTGGTGTGACTTTACGTGATTTCTTATTTTTGAGACTGCATTTATTATTATTACTCACTGAGTTGGAGTATTGTGCAGATTCAGGCGCATCAGGTCCTGCTTGCGAGGGTTGAGAGTTGTCCAGCAGATTTCCGGAGATTCACTAGGTAATTGTCCGGCGATTCAAAGCCTAGTTCTTCTCCCTCTATCTTATTTTTCCTCTATTTTAGTTATGTCATAGTTGAGTAGACTCTTTCAGACTTGTAGTATAATTGTAGATGCTCATGACTGGTGACACCCCGATGTCGGGCTATATCTTTTTCCGCAAATTATATTGTTTACCTTAATTTGGAATTTTTATTATTATGTTAAGACTTAGTTTTATTACTTAATTGCTTAAAAATGAATTGGGAATGTGTCGGTTGGACTTGTCTTCACTAGAGGCACCATCACGACCGGGTCCGGATTTAGGGTCGTGACAGCCATTTACTAATTAATCATGCTTAAGTAGAATAACTAATAAAATAAAACTAACTGTTAAAACGAAGCTATTTTTGGTATTTTTCAAATATCATACTAAAAGATAAAAATAGAAAAATCATTGTAAATTAAAATAATATTCCTAAAAATAAAGTGGAACTATTTTTGTATTTTTTGAATCTTATGTAATGTAGATAAATTAAAAATAAGTAGATAAAATATTAATTAGCTATATAAAAGAAATATTTTTGTAATTTTCATCTTTGTGATAAAATAGAGTAAAAGAGTCGAGACTATTTAAAATAGAGATACTAAACCTAAACTAAATATTTACGCTAAAATTTATAAAATCTTGGGGAGGGTCAAAAATTACATGTCTACAATTGTTCCCCGATCGCGAAGAAAGAAATTGGAGGGGGCAGCTGATTGCCCTACTGGAACGCGAAGCGGGGCTTGCGAATGCGTAGGTGGGCCTGGCAGTGCTTCGAGAACGTGGAGGCCCAACCGTGAATGCCAAGAGAAAATGGAGGAAACGTGATAGAAGGCCTTGGGCCTACGCGAACGCAACTGGAGAATCACAAACGCGGAGGGTTGGGGCAGTTATTCATCACGAACGCGATGTCATAGGCGCGAACGCGAAGCAAGTTTTGGTGCAGTAGGATTTTTGGCCTTCGCAATCGTGGAAATATTTTTCGCAATCGCGAAGAAGGTCGCCTGGGCAGTGTATAAGTTTACAAAAAATGGGTTTTGGCTCATTTTATCTCAAATATTCCATGGGAGCCGAACTTGAGGCGATTTTGAAGGAGCTTCTTCGTCACCCATACTAGGCATGCGATTACTTCACATTATGAATTAGATATATGGTTTATATATGAATTTAAATACTAATTTGGGATTTTGAAGTAAAACCAAGAAATTGGTATTCTTTGATTTTGAGCATGAAATTGGAGATGAGTTTTGTAATAAATCATATATTTGAGTTCGTAAAATTATGGGTAAAGGTTATCTTGGAAAATTTTCGAAATCTAGGCATGTGGGCCCGAGGGTTGACTTTATTGACTTTTCGAGCGAAGTTGGGAATTGTTATGAATTGATTTATTATGAGTATTAGAGTATATTTTTATTGGTTTGCACATTGTTTTGACTAGTTTAGAGCGACGGGCGCCGATTTTGAGGTGCTAGAGTGGCGTCGAAGACGATTATGGAACTTCGGAGCAAGGTAAGTCTCCTATTTAACTCTGTGAAGGGGAAACTACCCTAGGTGATGTATTTCATATGTGCTAATTATTGTGGTGGCTACGTACGCGCGAAGTGACGAGAGTCTTTACATAGCTAGATTCATGATATGTCCGTATAGACTTAGGTTTAAGCCATGCTATAATTGTACTATTCGAGTTGTTCCTTGCCTATTAAATTCCTTTAATTTATGTTAAAACTTGAGACTAGACTTGCATAGAGTGATAGACTTGCTATAGTAGAGATTGGACGAGCTTCATGATTAGCCGCGGAATAATTGTACTCCTCTTACGGATTTCTCCCCCGCTATGTGTTTTCATCAAAAGGTTTTCCTTAAAGTTCATAACTCACACGTTTATTCATGAGTGGGGGTCAAGGATTCGTTAAAGCTTCTTATTCTAATGGGATCGGGCCGCTCGCCTCAGCAGTACCACTTTTTCATGGGAGCGGGTCATTAACCTCGATAGTATAATAGATGCATCTATGGGTCGTGCCATTCGACCCTCGACAGTGCACACAGTATGATGGGATCTGACCGTACGCCTCGACATTTCTATAAAATACTCTTCTGAAATGGTGCATAATATTCGACAAGAAGCCAGTGTATCTGCAATTTTTCCTGATTTGAATTGTGGCGGCCTATCTAAACTTAGAGATTTGCAAAATTTTCACTAAGTTATCCTCCGTAACTTAAACTAAAACTCGATCTCTATCTGAACTCTCAATAACTCTCAACTATTCATAATCTTTTCTACTTGAGTATCTCGTATCTTCTTCACCTTTAACTTACTTACCTTTCAATATCGCACCATATCTGATGTTTCTTTCATAACCTCCCTTCAACATAGGTATAAATTATGCCTTAAAGCTCTACTATAATACCTGCACCTCCGATGCATACAAAATCTCATGACAACTTCATACTGACTTTTTACGACTCAGCTTTATGGCACGATCTGGAAATAAAAGAAAGGTAACTTTTCCTAAATGCCCTATAGTCTCTCAATTATAAATGTGGCAGCAACACACTTATAAGTGAGACTCTACTAGGCACGGCTTTGTAGACTCCCTAGGACACGACCCACTCTGATAGCACTTTGTCACGCCCCAAACTTAGGGAGGCGTGGCTAGCACCTGGTGCCGTACTGGCCCGAGCGAACCACTCTGTAACTCACTTTTTTCTTTTTTTTATTTGCAAAAATGTTTTGTATATATAACGGCATCAAAGTTATTAAACTTACGGGGTCTTGCAATAATAAGTCACAAATCCTCTATAATCTCATGAATGATTTTAATCCCTTCAAACTCATATGGATTAATACGACCCATCTTAATATTAAAGTACGGAGTGTAACAACATATACTCCGGTTGATGGGGTAACTACTAAATGAGAGTTTGAGATTATTTTTGAGAGGAGGATTATACCACGTATTTATACTTGCTTATTTTGTTTATTTACTCTGCCTCACATTTGTTTACTTCTATTGTATCTGCCTTATTGGGCCATTAGTAAGTGTCGATGTCGATCCCACGTTACTACTTCTCTGTAATTAGGCTACATACTTACTGGGTATATACTCATGCTACACTTGATACACTTATTGTGCATGTATATATATGTTTTTGGTGGTCCTCCATGTCTAAAGGCATGGCTATGGCGAGAACTTTATAGTGAGCTGCATTTCCTTGTCACGATTCGCAGCATACAGAGTATCATCAGAGTTATTTATGTTTTTCCTGCCAGACTTTGTTTTCCATATAGATATTGTATTATTGTTGTACTGCTTAGTAGATGCTCATGCACTTGTGACACCGGGGTTTGGGAGTTTCTACTGAATGTCTAGTACGGTAGTTCACATAATTATTATCATTTCACCCTGTAAATTCTATTTACATTATTTAATCGAGGGAAATTATGATTTCATAGGTAATAAAATAAGTAATTAAATTAGTGAATCACTGTTGGCTTGCTTGACGGCTGCTTTAGGTGCCATCACGACTTATAGTGAATTTTTCTGTCATGACATGAATAACAGAGTGTGACGACACAAAGGGACATCACCGTATCTTTCCCTTTTTCGCGCTTCCGAGGCCTTGGAAACCTTGCTTTTGGTTACCTCAATTTGCGTGCGCAATTCGAGCGCGAAGCCGGAAAGTTTTCATGTTAAAATATGTGAATTATGTGAAAAATTTGAAGAATTTTGATATTTATATTGATATAGCTGACTTTGGTCAAAATTTTTGGGTAAACGGGCCTGGATCCGTGATTTGACGGTCCTGGAGGGTCCGTAGAAAAATATGGGACTCGGGCATGTTCCCGGAGTCAAAATCCGAGGTCTAGAACCTGAGTAAAAGAATTTTTCTGTTAAATTGTTTTTCTTAAATTATTAAGAAAAATGGAAATGAAAATTGATTAAAAGACTATGGTATCGGATTTGGTGATGTTTGGTCGAAATCGGACGTCGTTTGATGTGTTTCGGACTATAAGTTCCAAGTTTGAAAGTTAAGAAGTTTGAAATGAAAATCAGGTGTTTTGAGGCTCGATTCTATGTAAATGATGTTATTTTGGTGATTTGATCGCACGAGTAAGTCCGTAGGATATTTTTGAGGTTGTGTGCATATTTGGTTTGGAGCCCGAGGGCTCGGGAGAGTTTTGGATAGGCATCGGATTGCATTTT
>MU737586.1:41054-79667 GCA_026770625.1 Nicotiana glauca | reverse complement strand
CTATACACCGGAGTCTAGCATGACCATGGGTCTTTGTTTGTACTTGTTTTGAGATAATTTGGAACTCTTCTAAGCTAAATTATGATTTCTACAAATGTGAAGAGTTTGAAAATAAGTTGTGAAATAGTAATATTTTTAGAGCGTTGGCTCAAATGATAAATGCTATTGAGTAGGAGATGAAAGTATTGAAAGGAGTTGTGATAAAAATCCCTTGCCGGGATGGTTTGAATATATTGAGTATTACCCTTGCTGGGTTGTGAAAGTTATTGTTATTGTTCCCTTACCGGGACCTAGTTGTTATTTGTGTTATTCCCTTGCCGGGATAGTTCTTACTATTTGTTTATTCCTCTTGCCCGTTTTGTTGTGACTGTTGTTTGGGTGAGGAGGAGTGATATTGCACGGAGGATCATTCCCTGCTATTTCTGATTATATTTGCATGAAGGGTCATTCCGTGCTATCTTTTGACTACTTATGCACGAAGGTACATTCCGTGCTCTGATTTGATTATATTTGCACGAAGGGTCATTCCGTGCCATGAAATGAGAGTCATGAGAGGAAAAGTAAGAAGGGTGATGCCGTGTATTTCATTCATTTGCTTTGGGTGAGAACGAGAGTAAAAGTACGAAGGGTGATGCCGTGCAACTATTATTCTTTGATAATTATGGTTTTGCCCTGTTTCTTAATTAGGCTGGTCAATTTTATATTCAAATTGTACTCCCCCACAGCATGTTTCCATCCCTTTTCAACTGTTTAGTTTCAGTATTTCTTTTCCTTTTATTGTGTATATGTATATAGGATTGTACAAGTTAATTTTGGTAGTCCGGTCTAGCCTCGTCACTACTTCGCCGGGGTTAGGCCAGGCACTTACCAGCACATGGGGTCGGTTGTGCTGATGCTACACTCTGTGCATTTTTTGTGCACAGATCCAGGAGCAGCTTTTGGGTAGCAACAGTAGGATTTCTATCTGGGAGCTATATTCAGTCCAGGGACTCTCGAGGTAGCCTTGCTGACGTTCGCAGGCTGAAGTCCCTTTCCTTTATTCAGTTTGTTTTCATTGTACCGAAACAGACATATGTATTTTCTTTCATTCGGACTTATTTGTAGTATTCTATTGTAGTCCGTGAGCTAGTGACACCAGATTTTAGGTAGTGATGTGTTTCAAACTTCCGTATTTTTATATCATTTTGTTAAACTTAAAGTCTTCCGCACCTATTTAATTGTTGTAAGAATATTATATTGTTGAGGTTGGATAGAGAGTGTTTAATGTTTGGCTGGCCTAGCTCCATTAGTAGGCGCCATCATGACTCCCGATGGTGGGAAAAAAATCTGGGTCGTGACAACTTGGTATCAGAGCTCTAAGTTGCATAAGTCTCGCTACTCACGGACAAACTTGGTAGAGTCTGAGGGATCAGTACGGAGACGTCTGTATTTATCCCCCAGAGGCTACGGAGTTAGGAAAAGTTTCACTTTTGTTCTTTCTTGTCGTGCGATTCTCTTTCTCAAATATTGATTGTCTTTCTACTCTGTTCTTTCGCAGATGGCAAGAACACGTGCTTCTTCTTCTACCGCCCAACAGCTCAAGACCCCAGTAGCAACTCCTGTGAGGGGTAGAGGCCGAGGCCGTGCCAGAGGCCGAGGCAGGGGCAGAGCTCAGCCTCAGGCAGCAGTTCCAGAGGTGGAGCCTCATATTGATTATGATGAGGAGGTTCCCGCCCCAGCAGCTCTAGTGGGCCCAGCTCAGGTCCCAAGAGGGGTTATGTTCACCCCGTATCTTCAGGATGCTCTAGTCCAACTGGCAGGCTTTATGGACAGTGTCACTAAAGCAGGTTTGTTGCCAGTAGCACCAGCCACTTCTCAGGCTGGAGGAGGGTTTCAGACTCCTGCTACGCGTACTCCAGAGCAGGTAGCTCCTCAGACTCAGGTTCCAGTGGTTCAGCCCGCAGTGGCAGCTCAAACAGGTATTATAGCTCAGGCCGGTGATGGAGGGACCATGTTTTCGGATGCTTTGTGGAGACTTGATCGGTTCTCCAAGACTTTCACCACCACTTTCAGCGGTGCTTCATCGGAGGATCCCCAGGATTTTCTATTCAGTTGTCATGAGATTCTCAGGACTATGGGTATAGTGGAGACCAACGGGGTCAATTTTTGTACCTTCAGGCTTGCAGGATCCGCCAAGACTTGGTGGAGAGATTATTGCCTATCTGGAACAGCAGGGTCTCCAGCTTTGACATGGGATCAGTTCGCGAAGTTATTCTTGGAGAAGTTTCTCCCCGTCCCTCAGCGGGAGGCACTTCGTAGGCAGTTTGAGCGCCTCCAGTAAGGCTCCATGACAGTGACACAGTATGACACTAGATTTGTTGACTTGGCACGCCATGCAGTTGTGATACTCTCTACAGAGCGAGAGAGGGTCCGGAGATTCATTGATGGATTGATTCAGCCGATCCGTCTTCAGATGGCCATGGGAGTTGGTAGTGATATTTCCTTTCAGGAGGCGGCCAATGTGGTCCGCAGAGCTGAGATGGCCCTTACACGGGGAGGTGGTCAGATGTCGGACAAGAGGCCTCGTCATTCTGGTAGATTCAGTAGTACCTCATCTGGAGGTAGGGATTCCTATGGTAAGGGTCAGGCACCGAGGCCCTTTCAGTCTGCACTTCAGGTTTCTCATGGTGCTCTAGGCACGAGGTTCTCAGCAATATTATTCAGATCAGCAACCTATCAGTGCACCCCCACTTCAGAGCTTCAGGGGAGGACATTCTGGTCGACAGGGCCAGCAGTCGCAGCAGTCGAGATCTTGTTATGGTTGTGGTGACCCCGGTCACATTGTCAGGTTTTGCCCTCGAGCATCGGGCCGCTCTCAGCAGCAGGGTCCTCGCCCCATGATTCAGGCAACAGGTGATCCACAGCCCGCCCAGCCAGCTAGAGGCGAGAGTAGGGATTATAGAGGTGGAGGTAGAGACCGTAGAGGTGAAGCTAGGACCGGCAGAGGCAGAGGACAGCTAGTGGTTATCGTCCTAGAGATGCAGTTCAGGGTGGTGGGGTCTAGCCCTAGTGTTATGCTTTACTAGCCAGGCCAGAGTTTGAGTCTTCCGATGCAGTTATTACAGGTACTATCCTGGTTTATGATAGGGATGCATCAGTGCTATTTGACCCTGGGTCTACGTATTCATATGTGTCGTCTTATTTTGCTCCCTACATGGCTATGCCTAGTGATGCCTTGGGTATTCCTATATATGTATCCACACTAGTAGGTGATTCTATAGTGGTCGACAGGGTTCATCGTTCCTTCGTAGTAGTATTTGAGGGTCTTGAGACCTGTGTTAATCTATTGCTTCAAGACATGGTTGATTTTGATGTTATATTGGGGATGGATTGGTTGTCCCCGTATCATGCGATCTTGGATTGTCACGCCAAGATCGTGACCTTGGCTTTACCGGACTTGCCCCGATTGGAGTGGAGAGGGACCCCAGGACATGCCACCCGTAGTGTTATTTCATATGTTAAGGCTCGACGCATGGTCGAGAAGGGGTGTTTAGCTTATTTGGAATATGTTCGTGATTCCAGAACAGAGGTTTCTTCTATTGACTCAGTTCCTATTGTTCGGGAGTTCCCAGAGGTTTTCCCTTCAGACCTGCCGGGTATGCCGCCCGACAGGGATATTGAGTTTTGTATTGATCTGGCTCCAGGCACACAACCCATTTCTATCCCGCCGTATCGTATGGCCCCGCCAGAGCTGAAAGAGTTAAAGGATCAGCTGCAAGATTTTCTTGAGAAAGGATTCATCAGGCCTAGTGTTTATCCTTGGGGTGCGCCAGTTCTATTTGTGAAGAAAAAGGATGGATCGATGAGAATGTGCATTGACTATTGGCAGTTGAACAAGGTGACGATAAAGAACAAGTATCCACTACCGAGGATTGATGATTTGTTTGATCAGTTGCAATGTGCGAAGGGGTTTTCAAAGATAGACTTGAGGTCTGGCTACCATCAGCTGAGGATTAGGGCGTCTGATGTCCTTAAGACAGCATTTCGCATTCGGTACGGGCATTATGAGTTTTTGGTCATGCCATTTGGGTTGACCAATGCCCTAGCAGCATTTACGGATTTGATAAACTGAGTGTTCAGGCCTTATTTAGACTTGTTCGTGATAGTCTTCATTGATGATATTCTTGTGTACTCCTGCAGTCAGGAGGAGCACGAGCAGCACCTCAGAGTGGCTCTTCAGACTCTAAAAGATAGCCAGTTGTATGCCTAGTTCTCAAAGTGCGAGTTCTGGTTGAGTTCAATTGCATTTCTGGGTCATGTAGTATAGGCAAAGGGCATTCAGGTAGACCCCAAGAAGATTGAGGCAGTCAAGAATTGGCCTCGACCAGCTTCAGCTACTGAGATTCGGAGTTTCTTGGGGTTAGCCTGTTATTATCGTCGATTTTTGGAGGGATTCTCATCTATAGCAGCCCCGATGACCAGGTTGACCCAGAAGGGTGCTCAGTTCAGGTGGTCAGACGAGTGCGAGGGAAGCTTTCAGAAGCTCAAGACAGCTCTGACTACGGCACCGATATTGGTTTTGCCCACAGGTTCAGGGACTTATACAGTTTATTATGATGCTTCTCGTATTTGGTTTGGCACATTATTGATGTAGGATGGCAGGGTCATTGCTTATGCTTCGAGGCAGTTGAAGATTCACGAGAAGAACTACCCAGTTCATGATCTAAAGTTGGCAGCCATTGTTCATGCGTTGAAGATTTGGAGGCATTACTTATATGGTGTGACGTGTGAGGTGTACACTGATCACAAGAGTCTGCAATACTTGTTCAAGCAGATAGAGTTGAACTTGAGGCAGCGGAGATGATTAGAACTATTAAAGGATTATGATGTTACTATTTTGTACCACCCGGGGTGAGCCAATGTGGTGGCGGATGCATTGAGTAGGAAGTCAGCCAGCATGGGTAGTTTTGCTTATGTTCCGGTCAGCCAGAGACCGCTTGCTTTGGATATTCAGGCCTTGGCCAATCGGTTTGTGAGGTTGGACATTTCTGAGCCTAGCCGAGTTTTAGCTTGCACTATCGCTCGTTCTTCATTATTGGAGCGTATCCGTGATCGGCAGTTTGATGATCCTCATTTATGTGTTCTGAGAGACGTTGTGCAGCGTGGGGGTGCCACGAAGGTGACTTTAGATACGGATGGTATTTTGAGGTTGCAGGGGCGAGTATGTGTTCCCAATGTCGATGGTATTCGAGAGTTAATCTTAGCGGAGGCCCATAGTTCTCGGTATTCTATTCACCCGGGCATCGCGAAGATGTATCAGGACTTAGGGCAGCATTATTGGTGGCGTAGGATGAAGAAGGACATTGTTGCATATGCGTCTCCGTGTTTGAATTGTCAGCAGGTCAAGTATGAGCATCAGAGGCCTGGTAGTGTGTTTCAGAGGATTGAGCTTCCCGAGTGGAAGTGGGAGAGGATTACCATGGACTTCGTTATTGGTCTTTCGATGACCCGGAAGAAATTTGATGCTATTTGGGTCATTGTTGATAGGCTGACCAAATCAGCACATTTCATTCCTGTTGCCACCACCTATTCATCGGAGAGATTAGTTGGGATCTACATCCGAGAGGTTTTCCGCCTTCATGGGGTGCCGTATCTATCATTTCAGAACGAGGTATGCAGTTTACCTCGCGCTTTTGGAGAGCAGTTCAGCAGGAGTTAGGCACCCAGGTTCAGTTGAGTACAGCATTCCATCCTCAAACAGACGGTCAGTCCGAGAGGACTATTCAGATATTGGAGGATATGCTCCGAGCATGTGTTATCGATTTTGGAGGCTCTTGGGACCAGTTTCTACCGTTAGTAGAATTCTCCTACAACAACAGCTACCAGTCCACCATTCAGATGGCTCCTTATGAGGCGTTGTATGGTAGGCAATGTAGGTCTCCAGTTGGACGATTTGAGCCAGGAGAGGCTCGGTTGTTGGGTACAGATTTAGTCCAGGAGGATTTGGATAAGGTCAAGATCATTCAGGACAGGCTTGGTTCGGCTCAGTCGCGGCAAAAGAGTTATGCGGATCGCAAGGTTTGAGATGTAGCTTTCATGGTTGGCAAGCGAATATCGCTCCGTGTATCGCCTATGAAGGGCGTGATGAGATTTGGAAAGAAGGGCAAGCTTATCCCTAGGTTCATTGGCCCATTTGAGATTCTTGATCGCAGGGGAGAGGTGGCTTATAGGCTTGCCTTACCACCTAGCTTGTCAGCCATGCATCCAGTGTTTCAAGTGACTATGCTTCGGAGTTATCACGGAGATCCTACCCACGTGATAGATTTCAGCACTGTTCAGTTGGACAAGGATCTGTCCTACGAGGAGGAGCTGGTAGCTATTCTAGACCGGCAGGTTCGACAGTTGAGTTCGAAAAGTTTTCCTTCAGTGCGTGTTCAGTGGAGAGGTCAGCCTCCTGAAGCATCAACGTGGAAGTCCGAGTCTGATATGCGGAGCCGTTACCGTCACCTATTTCCTGACTCAGGTACTTCTTTCTTTTGTCCGTTCGAGGACGAACGATTGTTTTAGACGTGGAGAATGTGACGACCCAAAGGGCCATCACCGTATTTTTCTCTTTTTCCGTGCTTCCGAGGCCTTGGAAACCTTGCTTTTGGTTACCTTGATTTACATGCACAGTCCGAGCATGAAGCCGGAAAGTTTTTATGTTAAAATATGTGAATTATGTGAAAAATTTCAAGAATTTTGATATTTATGTTGATATAGTTGACTTTGGTCAACATTTTGCGTAAAAGGCCTGAATCCCTGATTTGACGGTCCCGGAGGATCCGTAGAAAAATATGGGACTCGGGCATGTGCCCGGAGTCGAAATCCGAGGTCTAGAACCAGAGTAAAAGAATTTTTCAGTTAAATTATTTTTTTGAAATTATTAAGGAAAATAGAAATGAAAATTGATTAAAAGACTACGGTATCGGGCTCGTATTTTGGTTCCGACGCCCGGAACAAGTCTTATATATTGTTTAAGCACTTTCGGTGAAGTTTGGTCGAAATCGGACGTCGTTTGACGTGTTTAGGACTATGAGTTCCATGTTTGAAAGTTAAGAAGTTTGAAATGAAAATCATGTGTTTTCAGGCTCGATTCTATGTAAATGATGTTATTTTGGCGATTTGATCGCACGAGTAAGTCCGTAGGATATTTTTGAGGTTGTGTGCATATTTGGTTGTAGCCCGAGGGCTCGGGAGAGTTTTGGATAGGCATCGGATTGTATTTTCTCATTGTAAAAAAATCTGGTATCATTCAATCCTGCAGGTTTCCCATTTGCGAAGCCAGTGTTCGCAAATGCGAACTCGCAATTGCGAGCCTCTCATCGCAAATGCGAACTTTCACCTAGGCAGTGATCTTTGCAAATGCAATGATTGCCTACGAATCTAGTCTTTGCAAATGCGAATTACCGTCCGCAAATGCGGATGTGAACCTTCGCAAATGCGACCTTTTGGTTCGCAAATGCGAAGGTTGGTAGCCCAGTATGGATTCGCAAATGCGAGTCCAGCTTTGCATTTCCCACATTTAGTCGGGGTTTCCAATTGCGAACCCCAGTTCGCAATTGCGACATCAGAGGCTCTGCAATTCATACTTAGACGATTTTGAAGCTTCATTTTTCATATTTTCAAAACCCAAACACCCATTGGCGATTTTTCATGGACTCCCTCTTCTCCAAATCATTTGTAAGTCAACTTTTACTTAATTTCGTCAATCTTTAACATCATTTATCATGTTTTCATCTTAAAATCAAGGTTTTTCATGGGTAAAAATGGGGATTTTGGGTAGAACCTAGGTTTTCTTAAAATTGGGGATTTGGACCTCAATTTGGGGTCCAATTTCAAAACAATTCATAGATATGAACTCGTGGGGTAATGGGTGACCGGGTTTTGGTTTGAAATTCGGGTTTTGACCACGTGGGCCTGGAGGTGTTTTGCGAAATTTTTAAGTAAAACTTTAGGAAATTATTTTTTATGCATTCAAGTTGATTCAATTAGTATTTGTTGATACATTCAAGTAATTTGTGACTAGATTCGAGCGATTTTGTGGTGAATTCGAGGGGTAAAGCTATTCTAGAGGCTTGAGTGGACTTTTGGAGAATTTGAGGTAAGTGTTTGATCTAACTTTGGCTTGAGGGAATAGGATTAGAGTATTACAAATTGCTATTTGCTAAATGATCGAGTGCGGTGTATAAGCGTGGTGACGAGTGTCTATACACCGGAGTCTAGCATGACTGTGGGTCTTTGTTTGTACTTGTTTTGAGATAATTTGAAACTCTTCTAAGCTAAATTATGATTTCTACAAATGTGAAGAGTTTGAGAATAAGTTGTGAAATAGTAATATTTTTAGAGTAGGAGATAAAAGTATTGAAAGGAGTTGTGATAAAAATCCCTTGCCGGGATGGTTTGAATATATTGCGTATTACCCTTGCCGGGTTGTGAAAGTTATTGTTATTGTTCCCTTACCGGGACTTAGTAGTTATTTGTTTTATTGCCTTGACGGGATAGTTTTTACTATTTGTTTATTCCTCTTGCCCGTTTGGTTGTGACTGTTGTTTGGGTGAGGAGGAGTGATATTGCACGAAGGGTCATTCCGTGCTATTTCTGATTATATTTGCACGAAGGTTCATTCCGTGCTATGTTTTGACTAGTTATGCACCAAGGTACATTCCGTGCTCTGATTTGATTATATTTGCACGAAGGTTCATTCCGTGCCATGAAATAAGAGTCATGCGAGGGAAAGCACGAAGGATGATGTCGTGCATTTTATTCATTTGCTTTGGGTGAGAACGAGAGTAAAAGAACGAAGTGTGATGCCGTGCAACTATTGAATTCTTATTCTTTGATAATTATTATTGTGCCCTGTTTCTTAATTACGCTGATGAATTTTATATTCAAATTGTACTCCCCACAGCATGTTTCCCTCCCTTATCAACTAGTTAGTTTCGGTATTTCTTTTCCTTTTATTGTATATATGTATATAGGATTGTACAAGTTGATTTTGGTACTCCGGTCTAGCCTCGTCACTACTTCGCCGGTGTTAGGCCAGACACTTACCAGCACATGGGGTCGGTTGTGCTGATGCTATACTCTGTGCATTTCTTTGTGCACAGATCCAGGAGCAGTTTTTGGGCAGCAGCAGTAGGATTTCTATCTGGGAGCTATCTTCAGTCAAGGGACTCTCGAGGTAGCCTTGCTGACGTTCGTAGGCTGAAGTCCCTTTCCTTTATTTCAGTTTGTTTTCATTGTACCGAAACAGACATATGTATTTTCTTTCATTCAGACTTATTTGTAGTATTCTATAGTAGTCCGTGAGCTAGTGACACCAGATTTTGGGTAGTGATATGTTCCAAACTTCCGCATTTTTATATCATTTTGTTAAACTTAAAGTCTTCCGCACCTATTTAATTATTGTTAGAATATTATATTATTGAGGTTGGATAGAGAGTGTTTAATGTTTGGCTGGCCTAGCTCCGTTAGTAGGCGCCATCACGACGCCCGTTGGTGGAAAATAAATCCGGGTCGCGACACATAGATATTAAGTATTCCTTTCTTCGTTTTGATTTATTTTAATTATTAAACCTTAGAGAATTTTTATTTGCATGATAACCTAATATTTCTCAACTCTTATCCTTTCAAACATTCTTAAATAAGTGCTAGGCTGACAAAAGAACCTCCGTAGAAAGAGTTTAAGTGACATGATCTAATGGTGTAAAATATGTTACACAGTAAGATTACTTATTAATTACTAATTGCAACAGATTTTTATGCTGAAAACAATAATATTTATGATAATCATCAATTGGGACATGGTAAAAAAATCTTAAATACGTATGTATTAAATAAAGAATTCCTAATTAATAAGGCATCGCATGTATTTGGTGTTTGATGTTGGACATTGATTTTCCTTTTTTTTTTAATGTGATGAAGGTTTGACGTGGTGTAATGACCCGATCGGTCGTTTTGAGCTCTGGCGCGTCATTCGGCTGTTTGAGGCCTTGAGTAGCTTCACTTCAGGTATTATGACTTGCACCTGTGGTCGGAATTGAATTTTGGGAAGTTCAGAGTTGATTCAGATGGAAAATTCTCATTTCAGAAGCTTTAGGATGGAAGAGTTGACTAAGGTTTGACTTTTGAATGTTCCTACAGATTCATATGATGATTGTGGACTTGGGCGTATCCCCGAATCGGATTTTGGATGACCCGAGAATGTTACAGCGCTTATTGTGGAAAGTTGGCATTTTGGAAGAATTTCATGAATTTGGGTTGAAGTGTATTTTAATGTTATCGATGTCTGTTTGGGATTCCGAGCCTAGGATGAGTTCGATATGGTGATTTTAGACTTATAAGTGTATCGGAATATTTATTTAGAAGTCTGTAGTTGATTTTGGCTTGAAATAGTGAAAGTTGAAAATGAAAAGTTTGGATGTTTGACGAGGAGTTGACTTTTTGATATCTGGGTTGAAATCCGATTCTTGAAATTGGAGTAGGTCTGTTATGTTATTTATGACTTGTGTGCAAAATTTGAGGTCAATCGAACATGATTTGATAGGTTTCGGCATCGAATGTAGAAGTTGAAATTTCTTAGTTTCATTAGGATTGAATTGGGGTGAAATTCGTATTTTAGCAATTTTTTTTATGTGATTTAAGGCCTCGACTAAGTTCGCATGATGTATTAGGACTTGTTGGTATATTTGGTTCGGTCCCGGGGGCCTCGACTGTATTTCGGGTATGTTTCGGGTGTTATCAGATCATTTTGGGATACTTTAGATGCTAGTTTTCTGATTTCTAGTGTTGTTCGTCACATTCGCGAGGAGCCTCTCGCGTTCGCAAAGAAGGATTTTGCTGCTGGGACTTTGTTCTTCACCTTCGCGAAGAGTTTCTCGCGTTCGCGAAGAAGGAATTCATGCTGTGTGTCGTCGACTTTATAAACTTATATCTCGCAATCTATAAGAAATTTTGAGGTGATTCAAAAATAAAAGTTGTAGAACTTTGTGTCTAGATTTTAGAAAATTAAACCATTTAGCATTAGAAGTTGTGTACAAAAAGTTATGGTTGGTACACTACAGGCTTTCCGGAAAGATATTTGGAAATCGCGAAGAAGAAATTTGTATTGCACAAGTCTTACTTTGGCAGCTTATATCTCGAAATATATAAGGAATTGGGAGATGACCAAATCATGAAAGTTGTATATGTTGGTGTCTAGTTTGCATTCAATTAAACCATTTGTCGTTTAGAGTTTTGTACAAAAAGTTATGACCATTATACTAGAGGTTGTCTAAGAAGAGTTTGAAAATGGCTTTTGAGAATTTTGTTCATCGCGAACGCGAAGAAGGAAGTCGGGGAAGTGTTATAAGTTCTCTTTTTCGGACCTTTGAGCCATTATTTCGTATTTTTAGTTGGGAACCTCGGGATTTAGCGATTTTGGAGAGGAATTTCACCACAAAACTAGGGGTAAGCATTCTTGAGTCACTTGTGATTATATTTCATGGAATTTAATCTTCATTTCAGCGTTAGATTATTGCTTTTCAAGAAGAAATCGGAAGAAATTTCTTTAATTTCACAAAATAAATTTTCAAGTTTTGAATACCGATTCGAAGTCGGATTTGAATGAAATTATTTTGGTTGAACTTGTAATTGAATGGATTATAGAATTTTATAAGTTTCGTCGGGTTCCGAAATGTGAGCCCCATTGCCAAATTTTCGAGCGAATTTGGAAATTTTTCTAAATTGTTAAATTTCAAGCATTGAAGTATATTTTGATTAATTTGCACATTGTTTGTCTAGTTTCAGATTGAACGACACTAAGTTGGGGCTTTAGAGTAGGGGTGTCAATGGATATTTGAAAACCGACTAAACTGATCGAACTGTACCGTACCGAACCGGTTTTTAGGTTTCTTTTAAAGAAATTGTAGGTTTTTATATAAATCTATAATCGTACCGATAACTAGGATAGGTTTTTTATTTTATAAAAATAAATTGAAAAAATACCGAACCGTACCGAATAAATTTTATATGTGAAAAATATATTTATATAGTAAGTTTGAAACTTATAAAGCATTAAATCTTTCATTGGGTCTTGGAATTATGAAAACTGTTACAAGCCAACAAGTAATTAAACTCAAAATACAATTTCTAAAATCTATTATGCTACTTATATTTAAATTAAGTTTTAAGTATCTTTATTAGCAAGACACAAAGTGTTCTAGCGATTAAGAGCAGCAAACTACAATGTATTGAATATGTTTCCTTTCATACAATTTGGATTTATCTTTTTGAATATTTAATATAAACTTTATTCTTGAGTCCCGGATTGGTTAAGATTTTTTCACTCGTGTCGAATAGTTGGTTTCTTTCACGTTGCTGACGAATAGTTGATGGATCTATACTCTAGCCATCTTTAATGTTTTTTAATTTCCTCACCTTTTAATAGTAAAAATAAAGGCGGATCCAGGATTTCAGGAGGATGGGTGCACCATTATCCGACCACCGATTGATTTGGTTCTCTAAGACTTACCTTGGAGAACTATCAATAATAGCATTATTATTTATAGTTACAAGTATTAAACTCAATATTTAATTCAAGGATATATCAAAGGGTGAACCCAAAAACAGAAGAATGCATGACAAAAAAAGAAAAGAAAAGAAAGATAGGGCATGAAATTTGAACAGAACAGAAAAGAATGAAAAAGAAATAGAAAAATGGCTGAGAGACAGAAGATAGGGAAGTGGATTCGAACACTAGACCTAGGGTTTAATGGTGCACAAAGCTACCACTGCACCAAATGCTCTTTTGACCATGGGTTCCTACGTGGAAAATTAAGTACTTTATCCGAAAAATGTTCCTGTGATACAGCCTATGGAGAGGAGAAAGGGTGCACGTGCCCCACGCCCCTCCATGTGGATCCTCCTCTGAGTAAAAATGTCTAGAAAGTTTTGCTAAATCCTATAAAAGAACATATGTTATTGCATTCTACTTCTACTGGTGAATTTTACCATTTAAAAAAAATACCGAAAATTAACCGAACTGTACCGATACCGAAGTGAAACCGATGTGATTGGGATGGTTTCGAAAAGTCTAATTTTGGTTATACATATGGTATAAATTTTATAAAATAACCTTTCGAACCAAACCATTGACACCCATACTTTAGATAGAAATTGTGATCGGAAAGTGACCTTTAAGACGAGGTAAATCTCTTATCTAACCTTGTAAAAGAGAATTTACCCCATAGGTGATTTAAATTATTATTTGGTATTAATTATAGAGGATACATATGTACGAGGTGACGAGAGTCCGTGCGTAGCTAGTAATTATGCTTATTTCTGGATAGTCTTAGTTTTACACCATGCCTTGTTGACACCGTTATTTGATTATGCTTAGTATTTGCCTTGAATAGAGTTGAGATTGAGGATTTCAAGATTTAAAAGTGTTTAGTTTGAATTTCCTATTTTGGGAAAGAGTTGAGGAACATTACGATAACTTTGAGAAATCTGTGTTCACTCGCATCGCAAGTATATTCCACGAGCGAGGTAAATTCCATTACGCCTCGGTAGGTTAATAGATGCATCTATGGTTCCTGTCGTTTGACTCTCGGCAGTGCACAGTTTATATATTTGTATGTTGGATCGGGCCGTACGACCTCGGCATAATTCGTGCGTAGAAATTCTTGAAGCCCAATTATAATTGATATTGTTTCATTGGCTTGATAGATTAATTTGTTAAATGATGAAAATTAATTTGGGATTTACTATTAGTGAAAGAATTGTAAATGTATTTTTTGTTATTGAGTTTTCAGCTATATTTATATAATCCATGCTTAATTATAATTTTGATACTTTATTGTTAGCCCATAGTAAGTGTCGATGTCGACCCCTTGTCACTACTTCTTCGAAATTAGACTAGATACTTACTAGGTGCGCGTTGATTTACGTACTCATGCTACACTTGCTACACGTTTTGTGCAGGCACATATATGTCTCGTGGTCTTGGGAGTGCAGAGGCACAGCTATTGCGGGGATTTATAGTGAGCTGCATTCCATATATGAATTCGCAGCATACAGAGTCCCCATCAGAGTTATTTACTTTTCCCTGTCTAATTTGTATTCTAGACAAGTGTTATATGTAATCATATTTCCTAGTTTATGCTCATGCACTTGTGACATCGGGTCTTGGGGGTTCCTACTGGATGTTTAGTATGGTAGTTCACGTAATTATCATTGTTTCACCCTGTAAATTCTATTTTATATTATTTAATTAATGAAAATTATGATTTAAAAGGTAATAAAAAAAATGAGTAATTAAATGGATCAATCAACGTTGACATGTCTGACGACAGCATTAGGCGTCATCGCGGCCTATAGTGCCCTATGTTATAAATCAAAAATGTGTAAACCTTAAAGTTTTTTCCATATCTGTATATGCATACATTTGATAACAAATCCTAAACTTGTAGTCTACAAGACTACAACGATTAAATTTTTTGACTCACTATTTCAGCTAACATGATCATCATTTTGTTGACAAATGAACTATATAATCTTTTTGTTTTTAGTTCTTTTATAATTATTTATAGAGTATTCTATTTTGATGGCTTCTCAGCTTTCTTTTCAGCTTTTATCTTGGGGGATTTAAATTTTCTTAACATTTGATCATGCGATCACGTATTAGTCTTGATTAACAACAGCTTGCCAGTAAATAAAAGACATTTAAGTATCATGAAATCTTCATTTTGATTTATTTTAGTTATAAAACCTCACCGAAGTTTCGCCTATTGTTGAATTACGTAACCAATAACTTTTGGCCAAGGATTTTCTAAAGAATCTGTAGTTCCAAAAGAAATGACAAACTTCTCATATATTTAAACATTTGGCTGTGTTATTAAAATCAACAAATGATACATTAATGGAACAGGAACTGCCAAACCTATAGAAAAGAAACCATTGATCAAAAAATGATGTCTCATGGGACAAAGAATGGTTGAATTGTCCTTCCAAATAAAACTTGGATATAGCTACCTAATTAAGAGTACGTAAAACAGGGGAAAAAAAAAAAGGGCAGCCCGGTGCACTACGCGAGGCCCGGGAAGAGCCGGGCCACAATAGTTTATTGTACGCAGTCTTACCCTGTATTTCTGCAAGAGACTGTTTCCACAGTTCAAACCTGTGATCTCCTAGTCACATTTACCAGTTACCAGTATGTACAAAAGAACGTTTCTTAATATCATACAACAGCACCTCAAATCTCATACGAGCTGGAATCAGCTAGTTAATATACAACACCAGATTAATTAATCCCATGATTGCTGATCTACCCCGTAAAACCTTCATTAAAACAAACGGAAACGCCTACATTCTTGCCGGCTATAAAAGAAACTAAGTGATCTACGGCTAGTAATAAAGAATCTGAATCGCCAGAAGCTGGACTCAGCTTTAGATCCATTTTCCAGAAGAAAATCCGATTTTCTTTGGAGGAACTTTCAAGCCAAGTTTGTACATTACTCTTCATCAGTCTGTGAGCTCAGAAATCCTGTCCCAATGAAGTGTACTAAGGTTGATGCATCCTCGAGTTTTCTTGTTAAACTCAATGATGCCAAGGAAAGAGGAGCTGAAGTAGTCTTTGATTGCTTCTTTGTTGGCACAGCATCCAGCTTTGCTGCTCTAAGAAAGCGCTCGGTTGCTGCTTCCCAAGAAAGCTCATGCCTTTGTTTAGTACGGTGATGCCAGATATGTGACTATTGGTGATGATGGGGTATTGAGGATGCAGGGCCGGATATGTGTGCCCAATATAGATGGACTTCAGGAGTTGATTCTAAAGGAGACCCACAGCTCGCGGTATTCCATCCATCCAGGTGCCGCGAATATGTATCAGGATTTGAGACAGCACTATTGGTGGAGGAGGATGAAGAAAGATATAGTTGGGCTTGTAGCTCGGTGTTTCAACTATCAGCAGATGAAATATGAGCATCAGAGATCGGGTGGCTTGCTTCAGGAGATAGAGATTCTAGAATGGATGTGTGAGCGGATCACCATGGATTTCATAGTTGCGCTCCCACGGGCTTCGAGGAAGTTCGATGGGGTTTGGGTGATTGTGGATCGACTGACCAAGTCCACGCACTTCATTCCTATGATTACTACCCATTCTTCAGACCAGTTGTCTGAGATTCACATCAGAGAGATTGTTTGCCTACACGGTGTGCCGGTTTCCATCTTTTCAGATAGAGGCATTCAGTTCACATCTCAGTTTTGGAGGGCTGTGCAGCGAGGGTTGGGCACTCAGGTTGAGTTGAGTGCAGTATTTCACCCTCAAACGGACGGGCACTCCGAGTGCAGTATTCAGATTCTAGAGGACATGTTACGTGCGTGTGTCATCAATTTTGGTGGTTCATGGGACTAGTTTCTGCCACTCGCGGAGTTTTCTTACAACAACAGTTACCAATCGAGTATTCAGATGACTGCATATGATGCTTTATATGGGAGGCGGTGTAGATATCCCGTGAGTTGGTTTGAGTCGGATGAGGCTAGGCTTTTGGGTACAGACTTGGTTCAGGATGCATTGGACAAAGTGAAGTTGATTCAGGAGCGGTTTCGCACGTTGCAGTCGAGACAAAAGAGTTATGCGGACAGAAAGGTCTGTGATGTGTCTTACATGGGTGGAGAGAAGGTCTTGTTGAAGGTTTCACCCATGAAGGGTGTTATGAGATTTGGAAAAAAAGGCAAGTTGAGCCCTCGATTTATTAGGTCATTTGAGGTGCTTCGGAGGATTGGGGAGGTGGCCTATGAGCTCGTCTTGCCACCTAGCTTATCGAGTGTGCATCCAGTATTTCATGTCTCTATGCTTTGGAAGTATATCGGTTATCCATCTCATGTTCTTGATTTCAGCACGGTTCAGTTGGATTGTGATTTGACTTATGATGTGGAGATGGTGGCTATTTTGGGGCATCAGCTCCGAAAGTTAAGATCAAAGGATATAGCTTCAGTAAAGGTGCAGGTCAGCCCGTGGAGGAGGCTACTTGGGAAACTGAGCGGGATATGCAAAGCAGATATCCACACCTATTCGAGGCTCCACGTATGTTTCTAGACTCGTTCGAGGACGAACAATTATTTAAGAGAGGGAGGATGTAACGAACCGGCCAGTTGTTTCGAGAGTTGTAGCCACGTTCCCTTATACTTGTGCTTCTTTGTTTTCTACAACTATATTACTCCTTCCGTTTCAATTTATGTGAACACATTTGACTGGGCACAGAGTTTAAGAAAACAAAGAAGACTTATGAACTCGTGGTGTAATATGAGGCACATAGATTTTGTGTGGCTATAACTCATTGCATAAAGGTAAATTATTTCCAAATAAGGAAAGGGGTCATTCATTTTAGCACGGACCAAAAAGGAAATCGGTTCACATAAATTGAAACGGAAAGAGTATGACTTATCGGGTTAGTTGGTTCGGGCCCGGAGTAATTTTAGGAGTGAGTTGAGATACTTAGTCTCTTGTGAGAAGGTTTAAGTCGGGAAAGATGACCGTATGTTGATTTATATGTAAACGACCTTGGATTTGAACTTTTATGGTTCTGTTAGCTCCGGTAGGTGATTTTGGACTTGGGAGCGCGTACGAAATATGATTTGGGGGCCTGTGGTAGAATTAGGCTTTAACTGGTGAAAGTTAGAATTTGGATGATTCTGGCTGGTGGTGGAAATTCTGATATCGGGGTCGGATGGGATTTCTGGAAGTTGAAGTAGGTTCGTGGTGTCATTTCTGACTTGTGTACAAAATTTGACGTTATTTGGATGTGATTTGATAGGTTTTGATGATGTTTGTAGAATTTGGAAGTTTCGAAGTTCATTAGGCTTAAATTCATGAGTAATTCGTATTTTCGATGTTGTTCGAGGTGATTTGATGATTTGACTAAGTTCGTATGATGTTTTGGTATATGTTGGTATGTTTGGTTGAGGTACCGACGGCCTCGGGTAGATTTCGGGTGATTAACCGAACAAGCTTAGAAATTTGGAGATTGCTGAAGTTGAATTCAACCGTCATAGTCGCACATGTGAATGTCTCATCGCAGGTGCGAGCCCCAAGAAGCGAGCAAGCGATCGTAGATGCGAGATTGTAGGAGTTGGGCAGAAGGCGCAAGTGCGATGAAGTTCCCGTACTTGCGCTGGTCGCAGAAGCGAATTATAGGGCACAGGTACGTGTTTGGACCGTAGAAGCAGAGGTTGAATTTTTAATGAAATTTAGCAGAAGCGGAACTGTGTCTGCAAAAGCCATTCCGTAGATGCGGTAAATAAGCTGTAAATGCGAAAAACCTGGGCAGGATATTTAAAATCAAGGGATCACGATTTTCGTCTTGTTTCAACATTTTGGACTCGGGCTTAGGCGATTTTGAAGAGGATTTTTGTGGGGATTTCAGAGGTAAGCATCCTGTACTCATTTTTTATCATAAGTCTTGTTTTCTTATTATTTTTCCCACCTAGATTGTGTGGTGTTGAGGTGAAATTTAGGAGATTAGGGCTTGAGAATTGGAGAGTGAATTTTGTGGTTTTGAGTGACCAAATGAGGTCGGATTTTGGTAAATTTGGTATGGTTAGACTCATAAGTGAATGAGCTTTCGGGTTTTGTGACTTTTGTCAGATTTTGAGACGTGAGCCGGGGGCTGGGTTTGAGCTGATTTCGGATTTTGGCTATAATTTGGTGTTTTTCTTGCGGATTTGATTCCTTTAACCTATATTGATCGTATTGTATTGCTTGTGGCTAGATTCGAGGTGTTCGGAGGCCGAGTTGAGAGGCAAGGGCATTGTGGAGTAGGATTTTTCTCGATTTGATGTAAGAAACGATTTCAAACTTGGTTCTGAGGATCCAAATCCCCGAACTACTTTATTTTTTTAATATTGAGGTGACGCAAATGCCAAGGGACGTGCGTGCACCTTGAGAATCGTAACCTGGTTCATTCCATGGCATCGTTTAGCGAGTCTTTCTTGTTGATCTTCGTGTTTCCATCATGTGATGAAGTAAATGAGTTTTTATCATGCTAGAAATCATGTTAGGTCTTTACGCCGATGCTGTAGGACCCTAATAGTCGTTTCTTAGTGTCATCTTACTGATTTTATTGATATTCTCTACTCAGTCATAGTCACGTATTTTATAACGTATCTAAGTATCAATTGTTATTTTTTGGCATATCATATCATATCATTGTTTTGGGCTAGTTTTCATGGCATTGTGAGCCCGTGGGCGAGACTGGAGTGTGACGATTAAGTGAGGCTAAGATCCTGATTATGAGTGACAGTTATGGAATTGGGATGCATGCCACAGCGGTTATATTGGTTTGTGATAGCGTTTGGGTTGAACGAGCCCCTGCAAAGTCTGTACACACGCCCAGTGAGCGCAGTTGATATTATAATTTGGAGATGGATCTTCTCCATGAGGCTGGATTGGCCTATGTCCTCAATACTGGAGACTGATGGTCAGTGATGTATATATTCCGAGATGGATCTTCCTTGGGCCATTTAAGCCATATATAGTACCGAGTGGTTGTGAGGTTATGATTATTACCTGGAGATGGATCTTCNGAGCCCCTCCAAAGTCTGTACACACGCCCAGTGAGCGCAGTTGATATTATAATTTGGAGATGGATCTTCTCCA
The DNA here is from genome assembly GCA_026770625.1 of Nicotiana glauca. NCBI lineage: Eukaryota > Viridiplantae > Streptophyta > Magnoliopsida > Solanales > Solanaceae > Nicotiana > Nicotiana glauca. The sequence goes on along the minus strand of MU737586.1, from coordinate 60,013 downwards.
TGAGGCTGGATTGGCCTATGTCCTCAATACTGGAGACTGATGGTCAGTGATGTATATATTCCGAGATGGATCTTCCTTGGGCCATTTAAGCCATATATAGTACCGAGTGGTTGTGAGGTTATGATTATTACCTGGAGATGGATCTTCTCAATAGGGCTGGACTGGCCTTCCTCAGTACCGATTGACTATTGTCAGAGATGTATATATTTCGGGATGGATCTTTCATGGGTCGTATGATCCATATACAGAAGTACTGAGTGGACGAGCAATTGAGAGTGTGAGCACATGAGATATTAAGCATGGTGCATCACAAACAACATGTGCATTGGCACATAGATGTGGCAGAGTTTAATTCTTTATCTTGTTCCTATATGCTATATTTTACTACTTCAACTGCCTATTAAATTGAAAGCATGCCTATGTTTTTGCACATTCTTTTCTACTATTTCTGTTGCAGTCGAGTTCGTCACTACCTTTCAGTCCATAGTTTGGACTCGTTACTTACTGAGTTGGTGTACTCATGTTACCCCTTAGCACCTTGTGTGCAGATTCAGGCACTTTTGGTCCCAATAGCAGTCGTTGATCGAGGCTTCAAGCTTTAGGAGACTATCTAGGTATCTGCATAGTGTTCGCATGCCTTGACTCTCTTTCTTTATGTCCAGATGTGTGACGACCGGCCCGTCGTCTCATGTGTTACTGCTCCGTTTTCCCCGTTTTATGATTCTTCATGTTTCATTATCAGTATGTGGTGTGTTAGAGTTGATTTGGAATGGTATTGCTAGAAAATGAGACACATAGCCTCTTCAAGGAAGGCTTAAGCTGGAAAAGTCAACAAGACGTTGACTTATGAGCTATAGGGCTCGGGTATGATTTCAGGTGATTCGGTTAGCTTTGAGGGATGATTTGTGACTTATGAGTGCGATCGGAATTGATTTTGGAGATCCGGTGTAGAATTAGGCTTGAATTGGCGAAGCTAGTATTTTGGTGAATTCCGAGTGATCGGTAAGATTTTGATCCGAGGGTCGGAATGGAATTCTGAGAGTTGTTGTAGCTTTGATATGTGACTTGTGATGTGTGTGCCAAATTTCAGGTCATTCGGACGTCGTTTGGTTGGGTTTTTGATTGAATGTGAGTTTCGGAAGAATTTTAAGAACTTAGGCTTGAAATTAATGAAAAATGAGGATTTTTGTGTTGTTGGATGTGTTTTTTTAAGATTGTAACAAGTTTGAATAGGGTATTGGATCATGTCTGAGCTTTTGGTTGAGGTCCCGGGGGTCTCGGGTGTGTTTCGGGGTGGTTTAGGATCATTCAGGGCTGTTTTGCAATGGCTGAAGCTGGTATCTGGTATTGCTTTTCGCGTTCGTGAGGGTCCCCTCGCGGTCGCGAAGAAAGATTTGGCTTCTGGGGATTTGTTCGTCGCGTTCGCGAAGAAGAGGCAATTCTGTTGCGCAGGTCTTAATTTGGAGGCTCGTATCTCTCAATCTACAATGAATTTAGAGATGATCCAAAAACAAAAGTTGTAGCTCTTTGAATCTAGTTTTCAGAAACATATTATAATAGTCATTGAAAGTTCTGTGTAAAAAGTTATGACCATTACGCTAGAGGCTGCCTGTGCTAGTTTGAAAAATGAATTTTTGGAACTTCGTTCTTCGCGAACGCGAGAGGAGGACTGCGAACGCGAAGAACAAATCCCTAGGCAGCAGAATAAAGTCCAAACTTCATCCCATTTGCCATTTTTGATGATTTGGAGCTTGGATAGGGCGATTTTTTGGGACATTTTTGGAGAGAACAACGAGGTAAGTATTCTTAACACAATTTTGGTTGTATAACTTGAATCTATCACTAGTTTTGGTGTTTAATCCGTGAATTTTGTTGGAAAACTATAGAAATCCCTCTTGGATAGAATCATGGACTTGAGGGTCGAAATGTTATGGGAATTGGATAATTTTTGTATGGTTAGACTCGTGGCGAGATAAGGAATCCAATGATATGAATTTTGTAATTTTTCGAAAAGTGGGCTTGGGGCTCGGGTTTTGTTAATTTCGAGATTCTTGATATTTTTCGATTGTTTTCAACTGGGTAATGTTCCCTTAGTCTGATTTTGGCTAGATTCGACGCGCGTGGAGGCCGATTTGAGGGGCAAAGGCGTCGCGAGCTAGACATTTCACCGGTTCGAGGTGAGTAATGATTGTAAATGATATCCTGAGGGTTTGAAACCCCGGATTGCACATCGTAGTGCTATATTGAGGTGACTTGCACGCCGGATAGTGGGAGAGAGGTAGAGCGCCGCTGGGGATTGTGACTTGGTCCCTCCTGATTGATTAATTTACCGCATATTTGATTGGAATTTATTTATTATCACTGTTGTTTGGGCTGATTGTCGTATTTGGGCTTCGTGCCAACTATTTGAACCCTTTGGGAATTATTTTCACTGTCATCCTCACTATTTTGACTTATTACGTGAAATCAGTCATACTATTTCTCCACTACTTTACAACTCAGCCACTTTTACTCATATTGAGTCTTAAATGATAATTTGGGCTGAGGACTATTGTTTTACTAGTGCCCGAGGGGCTTGTGATGATATTCTGACTGAGTGCGGCAGAGGGCCGGATGTGAGGATACACGGAGGGATGTGAGACCTAGGGCCTGGATGTGAGGATATATATATGGATCGGATTGCACGCCGCAGTATTATATTATATGGATCGGACTGCATGCCGCAGTAGTATATTATATGGATCGGACTGCACGCCGCAGTGATGTATAGCACTTGGTCTGTAGGAGTCCCTCCGGAGTCTGCACCCCCACAGTAAGCGGGGGTACCCATATGGATCAGGTTGCACGCTGCAGCGAGCTATGGATCGGGCTGCACGCCGCAGCAATATGTGGATCGGGTTGCGCCCCGCAGCGGTTATTATGTGATATTGTTTTTGAGAGTGAATTGAGAGAGAAAGCCCGAGGGGCCGAGAGTGTTATGGAGAGTGAGACCGATGGGCTGGATCAGTTTGAGATATTGCCCGAGGGCGAGCTTTTATGTGCTCATTTTGCATACTTCTTGCCTTTTTACCTATTATACTGTGGTATTTGTGCCCGAGGGGCAGATTTTCTATGCTAATCAGCACTAACTATTTTGAAATCATTTTCGTAATTATTGAAAAGACCATTTTCGAAAGAGATTTGAACTGAGCCGAAACATTTCTAAAGATTTTACTAATTTCACTGTTTTCTCAGAAATCGTACCCGGCTTCTGTATAGCATGTTGGTTGCTTTACGTGATTTCTGGCTGCTTAGTTATTATTTACTTTTATTACTCACTGAGTTGGAGTACTCACTTTACTCCCTGCACCTCGCGTGCAGATGTAGGTATTTACGCACCCGGTAGTGGGTATTGGCGGTATGACAGCGGAGTTGTAGAGGTTCTAGCAAGGTGACTGCCAGTGTTCGTAGCACCCCTGTCCTTTCATGTTACTCATACATCTTGTTCAATGTATTCTAGACTGTATAGTGGAAACTTCATTCTTATAGATGCTCGTGACTTGTGACACCCCGGTCGGGCTGTATTGGGTTGTATTTACATTGATTAGTATCATTAACTCATATTCGAACTGTTATGTAACAGATTAACTTCTTTAAGTGGTGTTCTGAAATGGTTTGGCTGGCCTTGTCTTCACGAGAGACGCCATCACGACCGAAGCGAGTTTTGGATCGTGACAAGTTGGTATCAGAGCCTAGGTTACTAAGTCTCACGAGTCATGAGCAGGTTTAGTAGAGTCTCGCGGATTGGTACGGAGACGTCTGTATTTATCCTCGAGAGGCTGCAGAACCTTTTGGAAAACTTCCCATTCCTGGAACTCTTATCGTGCGTACTTTATTTAGCTTGGAATATAACCCTTGAAATCCCTTCCTCACGTCGGTATGCGCACATGAGCGCTCAGTATTGTATGTTCCTTGATGGCTGGTGATTACTCGATCAAGGGGCGAGATATGATCTCCGTGGGTTTGATGTTGGGCCAGTCTAGAGGACTTGAGGCCGGATCTTTGCCTATGGCTTGAGCACCGATGTGCTAATTGTGTGATCAAGTGTTTTGAACTTATATGTTTAGTATTGTCCCTATTAGCCGGAATGACGGTTGGATATCCATGGGATGAATATGTTAGTACTGTAAGATGTCTCTATATGACTTGGTAGTGACGAAGAAGTCTGCTGGATAATAGATGAACTGTTAAGTGTTCGATTCCTATTGTGATTCGATGTGTAGCCCGAATATGGGCGCGTGAAGAATACTTTCGTGTCTCCTAGTTGGGAAGTGAAGTACATTACAGGTGGCGGTATGAGTTCAGCCTTAGGAAGACTAAATGGCTGTGTTATGTGTATGATAGTGGAAGGTGTGCTGAAATACTAAATTGAGGCGAATCGGGTGGGTTATCTCCTGCGGAGTGTTCTTAAGTGGTACGATTTTTTATATATATTGTTAGAAGATCCCATGTGTAATTGAAAGGTACGTGTTGTAATTTGAAAAATTTGGGTCGCTTAAGAGAGTGGACTCAGCTGATGAGGGGATGAATGTGAGATTTGCAGAGGATTACAGTACTAGATGATCTGTGTTTCCACAACTTGTAAATTATTTGAGTTTAATCTCACTATGGTATTGTGGCATCATTAGAGTAAAAGTGTTTTGAGTTGTTGAGTGTGTTTTGATGTATGGCTTCGACCCAAGTTGGGGAGGTTGCTGTTGATTGGCTGATTGTATGATTACGTGCAACGTTGGTCCCTTTTCGAGGTATGCTGGCGGATCAGTCCTGATTGCAGAAATTGAGCCGAGGATGGCACAAGTAAAGAAAAAATTTGACAAAGGTTCTATGGTGCTTCGTAGATGTGTGGGAATAATAGGATGTCTTGAGTTGTTGATGATAAAGAATGCTCAGCGTATAGAGAAGGAAGATATTTGTTTGTATTGGAATGAGATCATATCCTGCGGTGTCAGAGTGCTAACAAGGCATAAGTGGTTCTATTTATTGAGTCGGGTAATTTGCAGATTGAATAAGAGTGAATGACTTTCGAGAATGATTCTAATGTGTTCAAGATTTTACATGTATCAATCAGGTGTCTCAAGGTTGTGTATGTGGTCAGAGACTGTGTATTCATCGGGGAATGTCGAGGCTTGTGGTATTTTTATGTTAATTATGGGATCCTATGTATCGGTATCTGGAAAGTAATGGTAACGAATTCAGACTCGCAAGAAATTCTTCAAGTAAAGTATTCTGGAATGTGGTATTTCTGGGAATATTTGAGAGATTATTCAGTAGCTTATGGGTCTTAGACAGTGTGGTCTCTTGCTTGGGTCTCGTGTAGTGAGCCTGGGTTGAGGAACTATGGTGCTACAACAAGAGGGAATATCAAGTTGAAAATGAATCAGAAGGAAACCTAGATAAATAAAGTAGCTTGTTAGTGGACCGAATCGGTATGGTACGTATATGATTAATTCTTCGTATGTGTTCAAGGTAATGAGCCTCTACATGCATTGTGCAATAAAGTTCTTGAGTTCTGACAGCTTGCTTAGCTCGGTTTGGATAGAAGAATTCAGTCATGACATTTTAGCTCGTGCAAATGGAATTGGGAGCGAGTTCTTGTTGGGTTTTACCGTGGTTTGGAGATGTATATATCTTTATACGGGCATGCGAAGCATGAGATGTGTGATTATTTTCTTCCAAATGGGATCAGTAGATGTTCTTGACTAGATGAGTTATAGTTCAATTCTGAAAAGAAGTTCATAAAATTCTTAGGCAATGGGTAGCCTCAGGTAATCAAGGAAATGGTATTACTAACCGAAAGTGATTTGACAAGAGTAAATGTATCGGAAAAAGGGTAATGTGATTAGAGTGAGGATACTACGTTAATATTGCGGTGCTTTCTTACTAGATCGACTGCTGATATCTGAGTTTGTTTGATGGCACAGGGGAATTTTAGAATATCTTTCGTGGAATGATTGGGTACTTGAGGTGTAATATGTATTCATACTGCAGAATTTGGGGTCAGGTACAATGATTCGTGTGCTATAATGAGTTGGAGACTGGGAGTTCTCAGGTACAGACTATGTAGTGGTTGTGGATCGTGTGTATTGGTACCGTTAGCAGCTATTGGGATTGGAGGCCCGAGTATATCTTTCTTTGCTTGGTATATTAGATTTTGGATATGATATCGGGGTGTATACTGGTTGTCTCAGTGTTGGGCTATTCTAAACTATTGTGCTATGGGTTATGTTAGAAAATGCCACAGGTTGCGTGGCGAGGTGCATCAGATTATGTTCTAGCAAAGTGGTTTGTATTCCAAAGACCAACGGACGGTTGGGAAGGATTTCTTTCCTTAATTGGGCCTTTGTGGTGGATGTCAGTGTAGAGGTTTCTACCATTGATTCAGTTCCGGTATTGAGGAATTTTTCAGATGCGTTCCTTGTGGCCGGGCATGTCGCCGGACGAGACTGTGGATTTCGGTATTTATTTGGTGCCGGGCACCGTATCGTATGGCTCCGGCAGGAGTTATAGTAGTGGAAGGATCAACTTCAGGCTTCTTGGTATTGAGTTCATTAGCAGGCCGATGTGGCTACGTATTTAGCTGGAGTTAGCTTGGTTAGTCCCGAGTTGTATTGTTGAGGGATAGGTTGATTCGATAGTTATTGAACTTGTTAATGATCTTGGGAGATCTATGAGTTGCTTTTCTATGCTGTGAGGCGTTATGATTGGTTGGATATGGGCACATGTGGTGCGGTTCTATTGAGGAGTCAGAGAGAAAGTCGAGCGGGAAGAGTAATTGAGTGTGGCTCGGTAAATGAAGTATTGGTTACGGCCTATTGGGTTGCGTGTTGTATGTTATTTGTTTCATTGTGGGTGTAATGAATGGCTTTGGTTTCAGACGTCAAATTATGCGTGGTTGTCGATTTTAAGCATGGCGACTTGAGGTGTTTCATGTGTAACGGTGTTTGGGTAGAATCGCGTATTGTGGCGAAGCCACGCAGGGGTATGACCCTTCAGGGTAGATTCAGGTATCCTATTTCCATGATGTGAGACGGGGTCTCAGCCTTGTGTTGCAATGGTACTGATGAGCTTGAGGTACAACTCTTTCCTTTGAGTCATTTGTCATGATTTGAGTATTTTTAGACTATTCCTCATTGGTGCGTGTATTATGAAAGTTGTGGCTTAGGCCTGTGTTGAGGTGTCATATCACCAGAGTGGTGTTGGATTCGAGGAGATTGTTGGAGTCATTAATGAATATGAACAGATTTGATTTCAGCTTGTTGGAAGGATAATATCGAGGTTCGGCTCGAAAATCTGTTGTGGTATTAGTCAAAATGGAAGTGGCTTCAAGAATGGTTGATCTGAGAGATGGTTATGGTTTGCTGCGTGTTTCATTTATCGTTGGCAGTATATGAAAGTGTTGGAATGAGACTTTAGCTAAATAAGAGGTTTTCTATCGATATTTGGTTGTTGTGGGTAACTACTGTGAATGGAAGTTATCGTATCGAGTGCTTAGATTATGTGGTATATCATATAACTTCACCTGAGGTTGCAAGTATGGGTATTACAGCTGGTTCGGGACTATTCCAAAGTATAGGTGTGAGGTTTTGATCATATTGATAGTTTTAGAAGTGAAAAGGTAGTTCTATAATTTATGGGCTAGATTGGATTGGGTAATTTCAGCTATGTTGTGTTGTCGGACTTATATGAGATAGGGTGACGTGGGATTACCCCGGGTATATGCTTGGCAAGGTTATTCAGCTATTGGTTGGCTTCTAAGACAACTCTGGGTACGCTCGAGTACGAGCGTTTGTTTAAGTTGGGGAGGATGTGACGACCCGGCCCGTTGTCTCATGTGTTACTGCTCCGTTGTCCCTGTTTTATGCTTCTTCATGTTTCATTATCAGTATGTGGTGTGTTAGAGTTGATTTGGATTGGTATTTTTAGAAAATGAGACACTTAGCCTCTTTAAGGAAGGCTTAAGCTGGAAAAGTCAACTGGACGTTGACTTATGAGCTATAGGGCTCGGATATGATTTTCGGTAATTTGGTTAGCTTCGGAGGATGATTTGTGACTTAGGAGTGCGATCGAAATTGATTTTGGAGGTCCGGTGTAGAATTAGGCTTGAATTGGAGAAGTTAGTATTTTGGCGAATTCCGAGTGATAGGTGAGACTTTGATCCGAGGGTCAGAATGAATTCCGAGAGTTGTTGTAGCTTCGATATGTGACTTGTGATGTGTGTGCAAAATTTCAGGTCATTCGGATGTTGTTTGATTGGGTTTTTGATTGAATGCAAGTTTCGGAAGAATTTAAGAACTTAGGCTTGAAATTGATGAAAAATTAGGATTTTTGTGTTGTTGGATGTGTTTATTTTAGATTGGAACAAGTTTGAATAGGGTATTGGATCATGTCTAAGCTTTTGGTTGAGGTCCCGGGGGCCTCGGGTCTGTTTTGGGGTAGTTTCGGATCATTTCGGGCTGTTTTGCAATGGCTGAAGCTGGTATCTGGAATTTTTCTTCGCGTTCGTGAGGGTCCCCTCGCGTTCACGAAGAAGGATTTGGTTTCTGGGGTTTTGTTCTTCGCGTTCGCGAAGAAGAGGCTATTCTGTTGCGCAGGTCTTACTTTAGAGGCTCGTATCTCTCAATCTACAATGAATTTGGAGATGACTTAAAAATAAAAGTTGTAGCTCTTTGAATCTAGTTTTCAGAAACATATTATAATAGTCATTAAAAGATGTGTGTAAAATGTTATGATCATTACGCTAGAGGCTGTCCGTGCAGAGTTTGGAAAATAAATATTTGGAACTTTGTTCTTCGCGAACGCGAGAAGAGGACCGTGAACGTGAAGAACAAATCCCTAGGCAGCAGAATAAAGTCCAAACTTCATCCCATTTGCCATTTTTGACGATTTGGAGCTCGGATAAGGCGATTTTTTGGGAGATTTTTGGAGAGAACAACGGGGTAAGTATTCTTAACTCAATTTTGGTTGTATAACTTGAATCTATCACTTGTTTTGGTGTTTAATCCGCGAATTTTGTTGGAAAAGTATAGAAAATCCTCTTGGATAGAATCATGGACTTGAGGGTCGAAATGTCATGGGAATTGGATACTTTTTGTATGGTTAGACTCGTGGCGAGATAAGGAATCCGATGATATGAATTTTATAATTTCTCGAGAAGTGGGTCTGGGGCTCGAGTTTTGCTAATTTCGAGATTCTTGATATTTTTCGATTGTTTTCGATTGGGAATTGTTCCCTTAGCATATTGTGATGTATTCGCTCTGATTTTGGCTAAATTCGACGCGCGTGGAAGCTGATTTGAGGGGCAAAGGTGTTGCGAGCTTGATATTTCACCGGTTCGAGGTGAGTAATGATTGTAAATGATATCCTGAGGGTGTGAACCCCTAATTGCACATCGTAGTGCTATATTGAGGTGACTTGCACGCCGGATAGTTGGCGTAGGGTAGAGCACCGCTGGGATTGTGACTTGGTCCCTCCTAATTGATTAATTTACCGCATATTTGACTGGAATTTATTTGTTATCACGGTTGTTTGGGCTGATTGTCATATTTGGGCTTCGTGCCAACTATTTGAACCCTTTGGGAGTTATTTTCACTGTCTTACTCACTGTTTTGACTTATTATTTGAACTCAGTCATACTATTTCTCCACTACTTTACAACTGAGCCACTTTTACTCATATTGAGTCTTAAATGATAATTTGGGCTGAGGACTATTGTTTTACTAGTGCCCGAGGGGCTTGTGATGATATTCTGACTGAGTGCGTCAGAGGGCCGGATATGAGGATACACGGAGGGATGTGAGGCCTAGGGCCTGGATATGAGGATTATATATATGGATCGGACTGCACGCCGCAGTATTATATTATATGGATCAGACTGCACGTCGCAGTGATATATATCGCTTGGGCTGTAGGAGCCCCGGAGTATGCACCCCCACAGTGAGCGCGAGAACCCATATGGATCAGGCTGCATGCTGCAACGAGCTATGGATCGGGCTGCACGCCGCAGCGATATGTGGATCAGGCTACGCCCCGCAGCGGTTATTATATGATATTATTTCTGAGAGTTATTTGAGAGCGAAAGCCCGAGGGGCCGAGAGTGTTGTGGAGAGTGAGCCCGATGGCTGGCTCAGTTTGAGATATTGCCCGAGGGGCGAGCTTTTATGTGCTCATTTTGCATACTTCTCGCCTTTTTACCTGTTATACTGTGGTATTTGTGCCCGAGTGGCGGATTTTCTGTGCTAATCAGCACTAACTATTCTGAAACTGTTTTCGTAATTATTGAAAAGACCATTTTTGAAAGAAATTTGAACTGAGCCGAAACATATCTAAAGATTTCACTAATTTCACTGTTTTCTCAGAAATCGTACCTGGCTTCTGTATAGCATGTTGGTTGCTTTACGTGATTTCTGGCTGCTTAGTTATTATTTACTTTTATTACTCACTGAGTTGGAGTACTCACTTTACTCCCTGCACCTCGCGTGCAGATGTAGGTATTTACGCACCCGGTAGTGGGTATTGGCAGTATGACAACGGAGTTGTAGAGGTTCTAGCAAAGTGACTGCCAGTGTTCGCAGCACCCCTGTCCTTTCTTGTTATTCATACATCTTGTTCAGTGTATTCTAGACTGTATAGTGGAAACTTCATTCTTATAGATGTTCGTGACTTGTGACACCCCGGTCGGGCTGTATTGGGTTGTATTTATATTGATTAGTATCATTAATTCCTATTCGAACTGTTATATAACTGATTAACTGCTCTAAATGATGTTCTGAAATGGTCTGGCTAGCCTTGTCTTCACGAGAAGCGCCATCACGACTGGAGTGGCGTTTGGGTCGTGACAAGATGTATTTCAGTTTATTCCTTTAAACATTGTAATAGACTATGTTCTCCTCTAGACGCTCATGCACTCAACGACACCCCGGTTTTGGGCAGTTGTATCGTAATTTGGATTGTATTATGTTTTCAAAAATGTTCCTTAATAAATTGTCGCTTTTGTATTTATTGTTTAAAATATTTTTGCAATGTTGGCTTATTGAGTTGAGGCTGGCCTAGTTTCACGATAGGTGCCATCACAATGGGTCGCGTTTTGGGTTGTAACACTTTCATTAGTTTTATTTCGGAAATTTAAATGTAGTAATTGACATTTGTTCGTTTGGTCACATATCAGTCTTGATCACCGACATCTTGTGAGTGAATAACAGACATTTAAGTATTCCTTTCTTCAATTTGATTTATTTTAATTATAAAACCTCGGAGAATTTTTATTTCCATGATAACCTAAAATTTCTCAACCCTTATCCTTAAAAACATTCTTAAATAAGTGCTAGCCCTGACAAAAGAACCCCCGTAGAAAGAGTTTAAGTGACATGATCTAACGGTGTAAAATATGTTACTAGCAAATTTTTATGTTGAAAAAATAATCTTTATGATAATCATCAATTGGGACATGGTAAAAAATCTTAAATACTTATGTATTAAATAAAGAGTTCCTAATTAATAAGGCATCGCATGTATTGGTGTTATGTTGGACATTGATTTTCCTTTTTTCTAAATTAAGGTGACGAAGATTTTGCCTGGTGCCCTACCTTATAAATTAAAATAATGGTTACCCATTCTTACATTCGAATAGTGATGGAATTAAATATTTTCAATATTTTAAACCTCAATGAATATAGACAGAACTTGTTTAGATTTAACTAATTGTTTTATTCTTCACAACGTCTTCTTCAATAGATAGATCAGCTTTGGTCCTCACTTCTCAGGTGATAACATAATAAACAACAAGATGGATCCATAAACAATAGCCTTTAAGCTTTTAGTGGCTCAAAGAAAATAATCTTAAACAGGCATCTCAGTGATGGTTTATTTATAAAAATCGTGAATTAAAGGTCAAAGTCAATTAATCCATTACTACTCAATTCCAAATTAGTTGGTTATATGAATATTATATAGTATTAATTTTGCTCTTTTAGGAGTACATATTATGTGTCTATTATAACATCGACATAATTAGAAACTATATGTGTACAAACATTCAATTTAACACAACTTTCTTCTCTTTCTTTTGGGTTTTTTGAGCTTAGGATCGATGATGATTTGTGACCAGTGATAGAATTTTTAGAATTTGTGACCAGTGCAAAGGTATGAAAGAAGTAAAGAGAAAACAAATATTTATCTGCTTTGGTCGTATACAAGAATCAGAAGCATTAGTACTTTATTACCGTATATATTTTAGAATCTTTTTCTCTTTAAAAATGTATTTACACAAACCAAGAAAGTGCAGAGAGATTCGAACAATTAAAAGCTAGGGTGTAATCACCATCAGTTAGAGACGCATTAAGTGGCATGCCTCTTGCCAGGATTTAAATTTTCATGTAACTTTTTGAAGAAAGGAAGTCATACCAGCAATCTTAAAGGTGATTTCAATAAGTTTTACTTGGTGTTAGACTTTTGTTGTATCATTTGAATTTTGAAATAAAACTTTTGTTGACTGTTTGTGCTATTCTCAGTTTTCTTTTCAGCTTTTATCTTGGGGGATTTAAATTTTCTTAACATTTGATCATGCGGTCACGTATTAGTCTTGATTAACAACAGCTTGCCAGTAAATAACAGACATTTAAGTATCATGAAATCTTCATTTTGATTTATTTAGTTATAACACCTCACCGAATTTTCGCCTATTGTTGAATTAGGTAACCAATAACTTTTAGCCAAGGCTGTTCTAAAGAATCTGTAGTTCCAAAGAAATGACAAACTCTTCATATATTTAAACATTCAGCTGTGTTATTAAAAGCAACAAATGATACATTAATGGAACAAGAACTGCCAAACCTATAGAAAAGAAACCATTGATCAAAAAATGATGTCTCATGGGACAAAGGATGGTTGATTTGTCCTTCCAAATAAAACTTGGATATAACTACCTAATTAAGATTATGTACAACAGGAAAAAAAAGGGCAGCCCAGTGCACTACGCGAGGCCCGGAAAGAGCCGGACCACAAGAATTTATTGTACGCAGTCTTACCCTGTATTTTTGCCAGAGACTGTTTTCATAGTTCTAACTTGTGACCTCCTAGTCACATTTACCAGTTACCAGTATGTACAAAAGAATGTTTCTTAATATCATACGATAGCGCCTCAAATCCCATACGAGCTGGAATCAGCTAGTTAATATACAACACCAGATTAATTAATCCCATGATTGCTGATCTACCCCGTAAAACCTTCACTAAAACAAACGACAACGCCTACATTCTTGCCGGCTATAAAAGAAACTAAGTGATCTACGGCTAGTAATAAAGAATCTGAATCGCTAGAAGCTGGACTCAGCTTTAGATCCATTTTCCAGAAGAAAATCCGGTTTTTTTTGGAGGAAGTTTCAAGCCAAGTTCTTTACATTGCTCTTCATCAGGTTGTGAGCTTAGAAATCCTGTCCCAACGAAGTGTACAAACGCTGATGCATCCTCGAGTTTTCTTGTTAAACTCAATGATGCCAAGGAAAGAGGAGCTGAAGTAGTCTTTGAATGCTTCTTTGTTGGCACGGTATCCAGCTCTGCTGCTCTAAGAAAGCGCTCGGTTGCTGCTTCCCAAGAAAGCTCATGCCTTTGTGCATCAGTCAAGGGAGCAGGCTCATCAGCCAATGCCTTGAGTATAGCTTTAACGAATCCGTCACCATCATCATATGTTCGGCAAAAAAAGAAATCAAACTACATCTGTGGTACTTGGATTAAGGAGCACCTTATAAGTGAGACTCTACTAGGCACGACTTTGTAGACTCCCTAGGACACGACCCGCTCTGATACCACTTTGTCGCGCCCCAAACTTGGGGAGGCATGGCTAGCACCCGGTGTCGTACTGGCCCGAGTGAACCACTCTGTAACTCACTTTTTTTCTTATTTTTTCATTACAAAAATGTTCCATATATATATATATATATCAAAGTTATTAAACTTATGGGATCTTGCAATAATATAGTCACAAATCCTCTACATTTTCATGAATAGTTTTAATCCCTTCAAACTCATATGGATTAGCACGGCCCATCTTAATATTAAAGTACGGAGTGTAACAATATATACTCCGGTTGATGAGGTAACTGCTAACTGAGAGCTTGGGGTTATTTTTGAGAGGAGAATTATACCACGTATTTATACTTGCTTATTTCGTTTATTTACTCTGCCTCACACCTGTTTACTTCTATTGTATCTTCACTAGTAAGTGTCGATGTCGACCCCTCGTTACTATTTCTCTGTAATTAGGCTAGATACATACTGGGTATGTACGCATGCTACACTTGATACACTTATTGTGCATGTATATATATATGTTTCTGGTGGTCCTCCAGGTCCAGAGGCGCGGCTATTGCGGGAACTTTACAGTGAGCTGCATTTCCCTGTCACGATCCGCAGCATACAGAGTATTCATCAGAGTTATTTACATTTTTCCTGTGTAACTTTTTTTTCCAGACAGATGTTGTATTATTGTTGTAGTCCTTAGTAGATGCTCATGCACTTGTGGCGCCGGGTTTTGGGAGTTTCTACTGGATGTCTAGTATGGTAGTTCACGTAATTATTATCATTTCACCCTGTAAATTCTATTTACATTATTTAATAGAGGGAAATTATGATTTCAGAGGTAATAAAATAAGTAATTAAATTGATCAATCACTGTTGACTTACTTGACGGCTGCTTTAGGTGCCATCACGACTTATAGTGAATTTTTGGGTCATGACATGAATAACAGAGAAATTAAGTATTCCTTTCTTCGTTTTGATTTATTTTAATTATAAAACCTTAGAGAATTTTTATTTCCATGATAACCTAATATTTCTCAACTCTTATCCTTTCAAACATTCTTAAATAAGTGCTAGCCTGACAAAAGAACCTCCGTAGAAAGAGTTTAAGTGACATGATCTAATGGTGTAAAATATGTTACACAATAAGATTACTTATTAAGTACTGATTGCAACAGATTTTTATGTTGAAAAAAATAATATTTATGATAATCATCAATTGGGACATGGTAAAAAATCTTAAATACGTATGTATTAAATAAAGAATTCCTAATTTATAAGGCATCGCATGCATTTGGTGTTTTATGTTGGACATTGATTTTCCTTTTTTTAAAATTAAGGTGACGAAGGTTTTACGTGGTGTAACGATCCGATCGGTCGTTTTGAGCTCTGGCGCGTCATTCGGCGGTTTGAGGCCTTGAGTAGCTTCACTTCAGGTATTATGACTTGCACCTATGGTCGGAATTGAATTTTGGGAAGTTCGGAGTTGATTCAGATGGAAAATTCTCATTTCAGAAGCTTTAAGATGGAAGAGTTGACTAAGGTTTGACTTTTGAGTAAACGACCTCGGAATCGGGATTTGAAGGTTCCAATATGTTCGTATGATGATTGTGGACTTGGGCGTATCCCCGAATCGGGTTTTGGATGACCCGGGAATGTTACAACGCTTATTGTAGAAAGTTGGCATTTTGGAAGAATTTCATGAATTTGGGTTGAAGTGTATTTTAATGTTATCGATGTACGTTTGGGATTCCGAGCCTAGGATGAGTTTCGTATGGTGATTTTAGACTTATGAGTGTGTCCGAATATTTATTTGGAAGTCCGTAGTTAATTTTGGCTTGAAATGGCGAAAGTTGAAAATGAAAAGTTTTGATGTTTGACGAGGAGTTGACTTTTTGATATCGAGGTCGAAATCCGATTCTGGAAATTAGAATAGGTCTGTTATGTTATTTATGACTTGTGTGCAAAATTTGAAGTCAATCGGACTTGATTTGATAGGTTTCGGCAGCTAATGTAGAAGTTGGAATTTCTTAGTTTCATTAGGCTTGAATTGGGGTGAAATTCGTATTTTTAGCATTGTTTGATGTGATTTAAAGCCTCGGCTAAGTTCGTATGATGTATTAGGACTTGTTGGTATATTTGGTTGGTTCCCGGGGGCCTCGGGTGTGTTTTGGATCATTTTGGGATACTTTAGATGCTGGTTTTCTGATTTCTGGTATTGTTCGTCACATTCGCGAGGAGCCTCTCGCGTTCGCGAAGAAGGATTTTGCTAATGGGACTTTGTTCTTCACCTTCGCGAAGAGTTTCTCGCGTTCGCGAAGAAGGAATTCTTGTTGTCTGTCGTCCGACTTTAGAAACTTATATCTCGCAATCTATAAGGAATTTTAAGATGATTCAAAAATGAAAGTTGTAGCACTTTGTGACTAGTATTTAGAAAATTAAACCATTTAGCATTAGGAGTTGTGTACAAAAAGTTATGGTTGGTACACTACAGGCTTTCCGGAAAGATGTTTGGAAATCGCGAAGAAGAAATTTGTGTTGCACAAGTCTTACTTTGGCAGCTTATATCTCGAAATATATAAGGAATTGGAAGATACCAAACTATGAAAGTTGTATATCTTGGTGTCTAATTTGCATAAAGTTAAACCATTTGTCGTTTAGAATTTTGTACAAAAAGTTATGACCATTATACTAGAGGTTGTCTAAGAATAGTTTGGAAATAGCTTTTGAGAATTTTGTTCACCGCGAACGCGATGAGAGGCTCGCTAACGTGAAGAAGGAAGTCGGGGAAGTGTTATAAGTTCTCTTTTTCGGACCTTTGAGCCATTATTTCGTATTATTAGTTGGGAACCTCGAGATTTAGAGATTTTGGAGAGGAATTTCACCACAAAACTTGGGGTAAGCATTCTTGAGTCACTTGTGATTATATTTCATGGAATTTAATCTTCATTTTCGACGTTAGATTATTGCTTTTTCAAGAAGAAATCGGAAGAAATTTCTTTAATTTCACAAAATAAATTTTCAAGTTTTGAATACCGATTTGGAGTCGGATTTGAATGAAATTAGTTTGGTTGAACTTGTAATTGAATGGATTATCAAATTTTATGAGCTTCGTCGCGTTCCGAAACGTGGGCCCCATTGCCAAATTTTCAAGCGGATTTGGGAATTTTTCTAAATTGCTAAATTTCAAGCATTGAAGTATATTTTGATTAATTTGCACGTTGTTTGTCTAGTTTCAGATTGAACGGCACCAAGTTAGGGCTTTAGAGAGAAATTGTGATCGGGAAGTGGGCTTTAAGACGAGGTAAATCTCTTATCTAACCTTGTAAAAGGGATTTTACCCCAGATGTGATTTAAATTATTATTTGCTACAAATTGTAGAGGTTACGTACGTACGAGGTGACGAGAGTCCGTGCGTAGCTAGTAATTATGCTTATTTCCGGATAGTCTTTGTTTTACACCATGCCTTGTTGACACCGGTATTTGATTATGCTTATTATTTGCCTTGGATAGAGCTGACATTGAGGATTTCAAGATTTAAAAGTGTTTAATTTGAATTTCCTATTTTTGGAAAGAATTGAGGAATATTACGATAACTTTGAGAAATCTATGTTCACTCGCATCGCAAGTATATTCCACGAGCGAGGTAAATTCCATTACTCTCATGGGAGCGGGTCGTTCGCCTCAGCAGGTTAATAGATGCATCTATGGTTCCTGTCGTTCGACCCTCGGTAGTGCACAGTTTATATATTTGTATGTTGGATCGGGCCGTACGACCTCGACATAATTCGTGCGTAAAAATTCTTGAAGCCCAATTATAATTGATATTGTTTCATTGGCTTGAGAGATTAATTTGTTAAATGATGAAAACTAATTTGGGGTTTACCATTAGTGAAAGAATTGTAAATGTATTTTTTGTTATTGAGTTTTCAGTTGTATTTATATAATCCATGCTTAATTATAATTTTTGTACTTTATTGTTAGCTCATAGTAAGTGTCGAAGTCGACCCTTTGTCACTACTTCTTCGAGGTTAGACTAGAAACTTACTAGGTACGCGTTGATTTACGTACTCATGCTACACTTGCTATACATTTTGTGCAGGTACATATATGTCTAGTGGTCTTGTGGGTGCAGAGGAACGGCTATTGCAGGGATTTACAGTGAGCTGCATTCCATATATGAATCCGCAGCATACGGAGTCCCCATCAGAGTTATTTACTTTTCCCTGTCTAATTTGTATTCTAGACAGGTGTTGTATGTAATCATATTTCCTAGTTGATGCTTATGCAGTTGTGACGCCTGGTCTTGGGGGTTCCTACTGGATGTTTAGTATGGTAGTTCACGTAATTATCATTGTTTCACCCTGTAAATTCTATTTCATATTATTTAATTAATGAAAATTATGATTTCAAAAGTAATAAAAAAAATGAGTAATTAAATGGATTAATCAATGTTGGCTTGTCTGGTGACCGCGTTAGGCGCCATCGAGATCTATAGTGCCCTACGTTATAAATTAAAATAATGATTACCCATTCTTACATTCGAATAGTCGTGGAATTAAATATTTTTATTATTTTAATCCTCAATGAATCTAGACAGAATTTGTGTAGATTTAACTAACTGTTTTATTCTTCACAACGTCTTCTTCAATATACAGATCAGTTTTGGTCCTCACTTCTCAGGTGATAACATTACAAACAATAAGACGGAATGGATCCATAAACAATAGCCTTTAAGCTTTTAGTGGCTCAAAGAAAATAATCTTAAACAGGCATCTCAGTGATACTTTATATATATATATATATAAAGATCGTGAAATAAATGTCAAAGTCAATTAATCCATTACTACTCAATTCCAAATTAATCGGTTATATGAATACTATATAGTATTAATTTCACTCTTTTTAGGAGTACATATTATGTGTCTATTATAACATCGACATAATTAGAAACTATATGTGTACTAACATTCAATTTAACACAACTTTCTTCTCTTTCTTTTGGGTTCTTTTAGCTTAGGATCGATGATGATGTGTGACCGGTGATAGCATTTTTAGAATTTGTGACCAGAGCAAAGGTAAGAAAAAGTAAAGAGAAAACAAATATTTATCTGTTTTAGTCGTATACA
>MU737586.1:0-38092 GCA_026770625.1 Nicotiana glauca | reverse complement strand
TGCTTCTTTGTTGGCACGGTATCCAGCTCTGCTGCTCTAAGAAAGCGCTCGGTTGCTGCTTCCCAAGAAAGCTCATGCCTTTGTGCATCAGTCAAGGGAGCAGGCTCATCAGCCAATGCCTTGAGTATAGCTTTAACGAATCCGTCACCATCATCATATGTTCGGCAAAAAAAGAAATCAAACTACATCTGTGGTACTTGGATTAAGGAGCACCTTATAGCTGAAACCAAAAAAAGGAAAGGAAAAAAAACACTTCAATTGAAAGAATGGCAATTATGAAACCCCCTACTATAAAAAGTACTCAAACTCTGAGCACTTATACGATTAAATTGTATTTTTAAATATAACACAAAAATAACCCAAAAATCTGTAATCTCAAAAGAAATCAGAATCAATGAACCAATGATTTTAGCATGATTCATATTCGCTTGGAAAAGTTATCTCATGAACAAGACCGTTTGGAAGTAAATGGCTGCCCTAGCAAGCCTGAAGTATGTGATCTTCCAAAATATCAAATAACAGAATGGAGGAGGTTCTAGTCTTCTAGATAGAGGCGGATCCAGGATTTTAAGTTTATGGGTTCCTGTCGCAATTTCAAATTAATATACAATAATAACTGAGTTCAAAATAGATATTTATAGATATTTAGTAAAAAAGTTAACAAAAATACAGAATCTACGCAAAGGTTACTGGGTTCCCGGGAACCCGTATACTACACGCTAGATCTGCTCTGCTTCTAGATATGTTTCAAACAACATTTGAAAGATCCTACACTCCTACAGTAAAAAGTTACGTACCAAATTAATCTTTGGCATAATGGTCTCATGGCCATTTAAAATTGTATCGGATTGCCAACCCGATAAACGAACTTATGAATTTCCTAGTTTAGCACCTCAATTAAAGAATATGGACTAATAAACATATCCATATGAGCGTGTTCCTCAATCGCTAGACAGAATAACATGTCATATGCTTAATTTTTTAGAATTTGACATGTGTAATTTTAGGTCCCACTTTTTTAATTTCCTAATTTCCAATTTATCAAACTTTTTACTTAATATTTTTATTTCTTTTCTCCTCCACTACAACTGAGACCAGCAAAAAACTCATAAACTAGCAAAAAAATCAATTTGGCAGGAGAATTCACTGGTAATGTCTCTGTCTGGCGATGAATAGTTCGCTCTCTGTGTTTGCCTACTCATTTTGTTAATTTCTAGTCACCTTTTCTGCGCAAACACCTTATTCCATTGGATTTCAACCACCTCAATTTCCATCTCCGTCAAAACTTCCTTCCCACCAACCCAATAGGCATAGAGCAAACAGATTAGAAATGGAATTTCACCCCTGCCGCTAATTTGTTTCTTAAAAAAAGAAAAAGAATAAGACATGAGTACTGATTATATCGGAAATTTCTAATAGTGACCTCATCCATAAACCGCCTGATGTGAAGAATATACTCCAAAAAAAGAAAATACTCCAAACACTTAATGTGTAGAAGAGTCTTCTTTTTCGCCAGAACTTCATCACTATCGAAGTAATGACCAGATTGGAGAAATTGATGTGATTTCCTTCTGCCAAAATTCAATTATGGATTACCTTAGGGGTGTGCATTCGAATCGGTTTATCGATAAATCGAATCGATTATTTGTTATCGAATTACCGATATCGGTTTATCGATTTATTGATTTATCGATTTCGATTTCGATTTCGATATCGAAATTTTCCTTATCGAGTTATCGATTTTGTCCTCTTCGGAAGCTCAAGGGAATGAACTTCAAATTAATGGAAAATAGAATTAGCCGTGATGATGTATTTTTTTTTTACCGTTTGAGTGTTGGTGCCATACATTTGATCTCTTACTTTAGTTTCGTTGTATGTGCTTGTTGACACAATTTTTATGTTATAAACCGTGTTCGTCTTATTTTAGCTTCTTTTTGTCCATATTAGTTAGACGTGTTTATAGCGATATACTTTCCGTAGAATCCCGCAAATTTTCTTATTGGTGTAATCGATAAGCCCCAAAAATTGATAAATCGAAATCGAAAAAATCGAAACCTTATTGAAACTATAACGATAAGCATATGTCCAAATCAATAATCGATAAATAATTATCGATAAGAGTCAAAATCGAATTGATAAATCGAATGCAAACCCTTAGATTACCTTCTCTCTAGATCTTCATACTCAATTTAAAAAAAAAAAAAAAAGAATCTCTAATTGCTTTGCAATCGAAAAGAATGAGAGGCGTTGGGGAGGAAAGGTTGGGGTGAGGAATGGGAACGAAGGAGGTGGGAGGAAGAATGGGGAAAAGGGATGCCTTTTTATTCTTTTTTATCTTTTGTTATTTATTTTAATATTTTTCTATCAAAATTAATACATTCGCGCGCCATTTAAGAGTGATTTGTATGCTGTTTCGCCATGTCAGCAACGTTTCCTCCACGTATGCATGGTCAACGGTTGGAGGTATTTATTAGTCCTTATTCTGTAAAGTAGAGGTGCTAAACCGGGAAACTCGTAAGTTCATTTACCGTGTTGACAATCCGATAAAAGTTTAAGTGGCCAAGAGGCCATTTTACCTTAATCTTTAAGATCGAAAAAGTATCCATGGCCTCATTTGTCGTTAGCGTATAATATATCCAACTGTCACAGAAAATGATCATATTCATGTCAAACGTGGTTTCTGTCTCACTCTACATTTCTAAATATTGTTGGAGACAAGAGAAATAAAAGCTTCAGTAATGGCAAGGTCAATCATTACTGATAAAGACAAGCAAGGGAAGGAGTTGGATGGCTATAGTAGAAAGAAAAGATGAATAAAACAGTTACATTTGAGATCATACCAACAATGAGTATGCCTTAATTCTTCAGTTTGCCAAGCTAGAGAGGCATCTCCTCTAGGTGGCTCTCAAGTTTAGGCATTTTAAACTTTTTATCTTTATTACCTTAGAAACACAAGGAAATACTAACTTGAGAAATATGATCGCATGATGTAAATGCTAGTCAGATATACATAGATTCATTTTCATAGCACACAAACTCATTGGATATTGAAAATGAAGATGTAGTCTCAAAGAAACATGAGAAAAAAGAAGTTCAAAGAGCACTAGGATCTTGAAAGCTACTTTGATTTTAAGCTTCCCACAAACTGAATTGTTAGATTCGTTAGCTTTCCTGAATTTCCAGATTAGGGATCTTGTACTAGCAAAATTTTCATTTTTAGTCTTAGTCAACGATACTGGTAAGTTGAGGAGTGCTTTTAGATTGTTGTATTTATTATAATAACCAAAAAAAGGATTGCCGTATTTATTCTGCTTGCTAGCTCCAGACGGAAATATTAATGAGGAAACTTAATCATGATGCTTCTTGAATCATTAATATCAAAAATTGTGAAGTTTGCAGCAGTTCTGCTATGTAATACTTATTCATTAAAATTAGTTTAAAGTTATCATTGGTTTAAAGCAGTTGTGACCTCTGTTTAACTTATAAATGACTTTCTATATTATTTTACAATTAGATTTCAGTTCAAAATTACACCTAATTTTACTTAAAAACCTACCAAAACATAAATTTAATTTAGATAGCATGGCTAAATTATTTCATTTCTCAATTTGTCCAGTCAAAAATGTGTAAACCTTAATTTCCATATCTGTATATGCATTCATTAGATAACAAATCCTAAATTTCTAGTCTACAACGATTAAATTTTTTGACTCGCTATTTCGGTTAAGATGATCATCGTTTCGTTGATGAATGAATTCTATATAATCTTTTGTTTTAGTTCTTTCATAATTATTTATAGAGCAATCTATGATTTTGTAAGTACTAATCTTGTGTTTGTTTTCAAGTCGTGGGACTTTGCATTTAATAGTTAAGCCGACACCATTTTAGCTCATGGATTATATTTTCAGGCCATGCTTATTAGTTAAGTGAAGAAGAAGAAAAAAGAAGAGTTACATTTCCGTCTCATATGTTAAATTTCCTTAACATTTTGATTTATTTTAGTTATAAAACCTCACCAAAATTTCGCTTGTTTTTTCACTGCTTTGACTTTATGCTTGTACTCAGTCATGTTATGTATTACTGTTTTCATAACTCAGTCATGTCTATTATGTTTTAATACATTAAATGATATTTCAAATGATAATTGGGTTGAGCATCAAGTTTTACTGTTTCCCGAGTGGCTTGTGAGATTCTAACTTGTGACGACCCAAAGGGTCATCACCTATTTCCTTATTCATTCTGTGCTCCCGAGGCCTTGAAAACCTCGTTTATAGTTGCTTCGATTTGCGTGCGCAGTCCGGGCGCGTAGCCGGAAAGCTTAAATATGAAATTCTTTGAAAAATGCTAAAGTTTGATATCAAAATGAATAAATTTGACTTCGGTCAACATTTTGGGTAAACGGACCGGCACCCGGACACGTGATTTGATGGTCCCGGAGGGTCCATAGGAAAATATGGGACTTGGAATCGAATTCCGAGGTCCCAAGCCCGAGAAATGAATTTTTGAGTAAAATAGTTTTCTGAAAATATTTAAGGAAATTGAAAATAAAAACTGATTAGAAAGTGATGGTATCGGGCCCGTATTTTGGTTCCAGCGCTCGGTACAAGTCTTATATATGGTTTAAACACTTTCTGTAAAGTTTGGTTGAAAACGGGCGTCGTTTGACGTGTTTTGGACTTAAAATGGAAAATTTGATGTTTTATGAAATTTGGAAGAAATCATGGATTTTGAAGCTTAATTCGATGTATGTGATATTGTTTTGGCGATTTGATCACACGGATAGGTCCGTAGAATATTTTTGAGGTTGTGTGTATGTTTAGTTTGGAGCCCCGAGGGCTCAGGTGAGTTTTGGATAGGCCACGGGTTGAAATTTTGGACTTAAGGAATTGCAGGCCTGCAGGCTTCGCATTTCCCAAAGTTTTCTCGCAATTACTAGGATTTTTTGCATTTCCCGAACTTTGTTCGCAATTACCAAGCTTCGTATTTCCCAAACTTATCTCGCAATTCCCAGGCTTGTTCGCATTTTCCGAACTTTGTTCGTAATTATCAGGTTCGCATTTCCCAAACTTTTCTCGCAATTCCCAGGCTTGTTCACATTTTCCAAACTTTGTTCGTAATTCCCAAACTTGTTTTCGCAATTCCCAGTTCGCAATTCCCAAACTTTGTTCGCAATTCCCATATCTGCAACCTGCATTTTTCATACTTAGTCGATTTTTAAGACATTTTCACCCCATTTTCAAAACACAACTCCATTGGGCGATTTTTCAAGAACAAACTTTCTTCCAAATTAATTGTAAGTTGATTTTTACTCATTTATTTCAATCATTAACATCATTTAACATGTTTTTTTACTTAAAATCAAGGATTTTCATGGGTGAAATTGGGGGTTTTAGGTAGAACATAGGTTTTTCTAAAATCGGGGATTTGGACCTCAATTTAAGGTCCGATTTCAAAATAAATTATATATTTGGGTTCGTGGGGGAATGGGTAACCGGGTGTTGGTCCGAACCTCTAGTTTCTACCACGTGGGCCTAGGGGCATTTTTGACCTTTTTGGATAAAACCTTGTAAAACTCATTTTCAAGCATTGGGGTTGATGCATTTAACACGTATTGATGGAATTAAGTAACTTGTGACTAGACTCAAGCGGATTGGAGGTGGACTCACGTGGTAAAGCTATAGTTGAGGCTTGAGTTGTGTTCAAGTCATTGAGGTAAGTGTTTGGTCTAACCCTAGCTTGAGGGAATAAGAGTTGAGTCTTATTTGCTACTTGTTGATTGTCGAGTACAATGTATAGGCATGGTGAAGAGTATCTATACATTGGTGTCTAGCATGACCGTGAGTCTTTATTTTGCGAATAGTTTGGATTTTGTTATACCTTCCATGCTTAATTGATGACTTCTATATGTTGTAAAGAGCTTGTGAAAGGAATTGTGATCTGTAAACTTCGTGGAGCATTGGCTTGAGTTGAAATACAAATTGTGAAGGTATATGAGATAAGTAAATCTTTGGAGCATTGGCTCGAGTGATAATGTGAACTATGAGACGAAAGTGAAAGAAAGAGAAAGAGTTATTGATCTATTCCATTGCCGGGATGTGGTTGATTATTGAATATTTTTCCTTGCCGGTATGTTGAGATTATTGATGTTGTGCCCTTGCCGGGATTTTTATTATTGTTTATTTATTCCCTTTCCCTTGTTTGTGATTGTTTATTGGGTGAGGAAGAGTGTTAAAGCACGAAAGGTGATGTCGTACATTATTGTTTCTTGTGAGGAAAGAGTGTAAAGCACGAAGGGTGATGCCATGCACTGTTTGCTTACTGTGAGGAAAAGAGAGTAAAGCACGAAGGGTGATGCCGTGCCGCACGATGTACCATTCCATGCCAATTCTATCGACTACATGTGAGGAAAGAGAGTAAAAGCACGAAGGGTGATGCCGTGCACATTTTACGATATCATTGCTTGGTGAGGATGGGAGTAAAAGCACGAAGGGTGATGCCATGCACTTATTGCAGTTTGCTATGATTTCTTGTTGTTATTAGTTCAAGTGCATTAAATGTCTTATTCCACTATTTCTTTGATCTTTTATGTTGACATTTCCCTTTATCGTGTTACTTGTCATTATTGAACCAAGGCGTCCTTGTGCAACATTATATCTTGAATTTATGCCTTAATTGCTACATGTTTATGTGACTTAATTGCTACACGACATTCAACATATTAATTACTAAGCTGCCTAATTGCCCCCTTACAATCCATAATTAATTGCTATTTGTCATTATTTGTTTTCCTTAGTGAATCATAAATTTTGTGTACTTGTTGTCTTATGAACTCGTATTGATTGTTGCATTTGTTAGAGTAAATTTTCTTTTGGAGGAACTATATATTTAATGAAATTGGAGCAGGTGGTACGCCTACCACAAGTGATATTAAAATGGGAGCGGGTGGTATGCCTACCACGAGATATTGAGAAATGGGATCGGGTTGCACACCTGCAAAAAGATGAGTTGAATATGAAAGTTGCCTTATCTCTTCATTTACTACTAGAAGTTAAATTGTAGATGTACGCTTTATTATTCCTGAAATTCTATTTCTAACTGTTTCCATGAAGCATGCTCCCTTCCCCAGCTTAAATTGTTATTTTCTTGCTACCTCTCTGTTGTACTTGTATATATATCTGTACAGGTTTATTTGATGGTCTGGTCCTAGTCTCGCACTACTTCACCGGGTTAGGCTAGGCACTTACCAGCACATGAAGTCGGTTGTGCTGATACTACACTCTGTGCTATTTTGCACAGATCCGGGCTTCGGACAGCAGCATCATTAGTGTGGGAGCAGGCTTTCAGTCCAGCGAGACCCGAGGTAGTCTTGCAGGCATTCGCAGGCCCTGGCGTCTCCTTTCATCTATATTCCTGTTTCTTTCATGTATTTCTAAAGACAATGTCGAGTTTATTTCTTCCAGACCTTTATGTGTAATAGTTTTAGAGGCTTTTATTGAGAGGCCTTTATGTGTGAAACTGTGACACCAATCTTGGGTAGAGGCTTTTATTGAGATTTTCCGCATTTTTATTCAATTTTTTATAATATTGAGACTTTCGCTTATTATTTAATTTCGTTGCTTTTGTATTATTGCTTATAATTGTTAAAAGGAATTATGTTATTAATGAAAAAGTAATTAAATTCAGCTTGCCTAGCTTTTATAAGTATGCGCCATCATGATTCCCGAGGGTAGGAAATTCGGGTCGTGACAAGTTGGTATCAAAGCTCTAGGTTACATGGGTCTCACAGATCACAGACAAGCTTAGTAGAGTCTGAGGGATCCGTACGGAGACGACTGTATTTATCCCTCATAGGCTACAGAGTTAGGAAAAAGTTTCACTTCTATTATTTCATTTCGTGCGATTTTGTTCTCTCAGTGCTAAATTGAAACCTCTACTCTTGTCCTTTCGTGAATGGCGAGGTCATGTACCGCTTCTTCAGCCGAGCAGCAGCAAACCAGTGATAGATCAGCTTCATCTTCGAAGGCCTTGAGAAGGTAAAGGTATTAGAGTAACAGGTAGAGTATCTAAAGATGGAGGTATTAAAGGTGGAGGTAGAGATGATAAAGGTTGAGGTAAAGGTATTAGAGGTGGAGGCACATGTATTGTTCTAGTATGTGGTAGAGAAGCTTCGATTTTGTTCTGCGCCGTATCTGGTCATGCCTAGTGATTCTTTGAATGCCCTGTTTATAAGTCTACACTGGTGGCTGATTCTATTATGGTGGATTGTGTCCATTGTTCACGTCTGGTGGTTATTGGCGGGTTTGAGACTCGTGTAGATTTGCTTCCTCTAGACATGGTTGGTTTGATGTTATATTGGAGATGGGCTGGTTATCACCCTATCATGCTATCTTGGACTGCCATGCCAAGACTGACCTTAGCTTTACCGGTTATGCCTCATTTAGAGTGGAGAGGAACTCTAGCTCATTCCTCCCGCAATGTTATATCGTATGTGAAGGCTCGGCATATAATCGAGAAGGGGTGTTTGGCTTATCTAGCTTATGTTCGGGATTCCAGTGCTAAGGTTCCCTCTATCGATTCTGTGCTTGTTGTTTGTGAGTTCCCCGATGTTTTTCCTTCAGACCTGCCAGGTATACCACCCGACAGGGATATTCACTTTTGCATTGATCTGGTTCGGGACACTCAGCCCATTTCTATCCTGCCATATCATATGGCCCCGCCGGGTTAAAAGAGTTAAAAGAACAATTGCAGGATTTGCTTGAAAAGGGTTTCATTAGACCTAGTGTTTCGCCTTGGGGTCTGCCGGTGTTATTTGTCAAGAAGAAGGATGGGTAAATGAGAAAGTGTGTTGATTACCGACAATTGAACAAGGTAACGATCAGGAATAAGTATCCGTTGCCGAGGATTGATGATTTGTTCGACCAGCTCCAGGGTGCTAGGGTATTCTCCAAGATTGACTTGAGATCTGGTTACCATTAGTTGAAGATTAAGGCATTCGATGTCCCTAAGAAAGCTTTCCGCACTCGGTATGGGCATTATGAGTTCTTGGTTATGTGATTCGGGTTGACGAATGCCCCAGCAACTTTCACGGACTTGATGAACCGAGTGTTCGTGCCTTATTTGGACTTGTTCGTGATAGTCTTTATTGATGATATTTTGATATACTCCCGCAGCCAGGAGGAGCACGAGCAGCATCTCAGAGTGGTTCTTCAGACTTTGAAGGATAGTCAGCAATATGCAAAATTTTCGAAGTGTGAGTTTTTGTTTAGTTTAGTTGCATTTCTGGGTCATGTCGTATCAGCAGAGGGTATTCAGGTTGACCTGAAGAAGATTGAGGCAGTCAAGAACTGGCTTAGACCAGCATCAGCTGCAGAGATTCAAAGTTTCTTGGGATTGGCAGGCTACTATCGTCGGTTCATTAAGGGGTTCTCATCTATCGCAGCCCCGATGACCAGGTTGACCCAGAAGGGTGCCCAGTTTAGATGGTCGAATGAGTGTTAGGCGGTCTTTCAGAAGCTCAAAAAAGCTCTGACTACGGCACCGGTGTTGGTTTTGCCTACAGGTTCAGGGCCCTATACAGTTTATTGTGATGCTTCCCGTATAGGGCTTGGAGTAGTGTTGATGCAGGATGGCAAGGTCATTGCCTATGCTTCGAGACAGTTGAAGATTCATGAGAAGAACTATCCAGTACATGAATTAAAGTTGGCAACCATTGTTCACGCATTGAAGATTTGGAGGCACTATTTGTATGGTGTGGTATATGAGGTGTTCACAGATCACAAGAGTCTTCAGTACTAGTTCAAGCAAAAGGAGTTGAATTTGAGGCAGAGGAGGTGGTTGGAGTTGTTTAAGGGCTATAATGTCACCATTCTATATCATCCGGGGAAGACCAATGTGATGGCCGACGCTTTAAGTAGGAAGTCAGCCAATATAGGCAGTCTTGCTTATATTCCGGCCAATCAGAGGTTGCTTGCTTTGGATGTTCAGGATTTAGCCAATCAGTTTGTGAGACTGGATGTTTCTGAGACTAGTCATGTGTTAGCTTGCACAGCCGCTCGTTCTTCATTATTGGAGCGTATCCGTGATCGGCAATTTGATGATCCCCATTTCTGTGACCTTAAAGACACGGTGCAGCGTGGAGGTGCCTAGCAGGTTACCTTATATGTGGATGGAGTTTTGAGATTGCAGGGACGAGTTTGCGTGCCCAATGTGGATGGGCTTCGAGAGTTGATTTTAAAGGAGGCCCATGGTTCCAGGTACTCTATTCATCCGGGCGCCGCGAAGATGTATCAGGATTTGCGGCAGCATTATTGGTGGCGTAGAATGAAGGAGGATATCGTAGCACATGTGGCTCGTTGTTTGAGTTGTCAGCATGTTAAGTACAAGCATCAGAGGCCTGGTGGTGTATTTTAGAGGATTGAGTTTCCCGAGTGGAAGTGGGAGCGAATTACTATAGATTTTGTTACAGGACTTCCGCTGACTCGGAAGAAGTTCGATGCAGTTTGGGTCATTATTGATAGGCTGACCAAGTCAAAGCATTTTATCCTTGTGGCAGTCTCCTATGCATCCGAGAGATTAGTTGAGATTTATATCCGGGAGATTGTTCGCCTTCATGGTGTGCCGATATCTATCATTCTGGATTGGGGTACGTAGTTTACCTTGCACTTCTGGAGAGCAGTTCAGCGAGAGTTGGGCACACAACTTGAGTTGAGTATAGCATTTCATCCAAAGACGGACGGGCAGTCCGAGCGGGCTCTTCAGATTTTGGAGGATATGCTCCGAGCTTGTGTTATTGACTTTGGAGGTTCATGGGATCAGTTCTTGCCTTTAGCGGAGTTTGCATACAACAACAGCTACCAATCGAGCATCCAGATGGCTCCTTATGAAGCTTTATATGGTAGGCGGTGTCGGTCTCCGGTTGGATGGTTTGAGCCGGGATAGGCTCGGTTGTTGGGTACATATTTGGTTCAGAAGGCCTTGGACAAGGTCAAGATCATTCAAGATAGGCTTCGTTCAGCTCAGTCTAGGCAGAAGAGTTATGCAGGTCGCAAGGCTCGGGATGTGGCATTTATGGTTGGTGAGGGGGTATTGCTCCGAGTGTCGCCTATGAAGGGCGTAATAAGATTTGGGAAGAAGGTCAAGCTTAGCCCTAAGTTCATTGGTCCGTTTGAGATTCTTGATCGAGTGGGATAGGTGGCTTATAGACTTGCAATGCCGCCTAGTTTATCAGACGTGCATCTAGTTTTTCATGTATCCATGCTTCGGAGGTATCACGGCGATCCAGCCCACGTGTTTGATTTCAGCACTGTCCAGTTGGACAAGGACTTGTCTTATAAGGAGGAGCCGGTAGTTATTCTAGACTGGCAGGTTCGTCAGTAGAGATCAAAGAGTTTCCCTTCTATTCATGTTCAGTGGAGAGGTCAGCCTCCTGAGGCATCGACCTGGGAGTCCGAGTCGGATATGCGGAGTCGTTATCCTCATCTTTTCCCCGACTCAGGTACTTCTTCTTCTGTCCGTTTGAGGATGAAATGTTGTTTTAGAGGTGGAGAATGTGACGACTCAAAGGGTTATCACCTATTTTCTTATTCATTCCGTGCTCCCGAAGCCTTGGAAACCTTATTTATAATTGCCTCGATTTGCGTGCACAATCCGGGCGCGTAGCCGGAAAGCTTAAATATGAAATTCTTTGAAAAATACTAAATTTTTATATAAAAATGAATAAATTTGACTTCGGTCAACATTTTGGGTAAACGGACCCGGACCCGGACCCGTGATTTGACGGTCCCGGAGGGTCCGTAGGAAAATATTGGACTTGGAATCGAATTTCGAGGTCCCAAGCCCGATAAATAAATTTTTGAGTTCTGAAAATATTTAAGGAAATTGAAAATAAAAACTGATTAGAAAGTGATGGTATTGGGCCCGTATTTTGGTTTCGGTGCCCAGTACAAGTCTTACATATTGTTTAAACACTTTCTTCAAAGTTTGGTTGAAAACAGACGTCGTTTGACGCGTTTTGGACTCAAAATGGAAAATTTTATATTTTATGAAATTTGGAAGAAATCATAGATTTTGAGGCTTAATTCGATGTATATGATGTTGTTTTGGCGATTTGATCGCACAGATAAGTCTGTAGGATGTTTTTGAGGTTGTGTGTATGTTTAGTTTGGAGCTCCGAGGGCTCGAGTGAGTTTTGGATAGACCACGGGGTGAAATTTTGGACTTAAGGAATTGTAGGCCTACAGGCTTCGCATCCCAAAGTTTTCTCACAATTCCCAGGATTTTTCGCATTTCCCGAACTTTGTTCGCAATTACTAGTCTTCGCATTTACCAAACTTTTCTCGCAATTCCCAGGCTTGTTCGCATTTCCTGAACTTTGTTCGCAATTACCAGTGTGAGCACGTGATTTTTGCCCTATATAAATTACTCCCAGAAATTCAAACAAAATAATTTCTTTCATTATTTTGGAATTTTGTGGATTTTTGTGACATTTTATGTTAATTGTTTGCATTTTTTTTGTTCATTTTAATTAATGAAAATATAAAAAATATACTTGATATTCATTTAGGGTTTAATTTTATATTTTAAGATTAATTAAGTTACTTTATAAAGAGGAAAACAACAAAAAATAGTTATTTTGCATTTATACTTTTAATTTATCTTAGTTTGCATTTAAATTAGGAATTAGTGTAGTTAGAAATTAAGTAATATAATTTTAGAGTCAATTTGGGTTTTTTACTCTTAGTTAAAATCAAAAATAATATAAATGAAAAATAAAAAGAGGAAAAGAAAAGAAAATAATTGAAAAATTAAAAGAAAAGCTGGTCTTAATAGAATACCCAATCTTGGGCCAATATTTAAGCCCAAAATCTTTGGACTCCATTGGCCCAGATCCACGTCCAAACTCGGTCCAGCCCTGGTATTTTAAAACGACGTCGTTCGGTTGAGTTTTGATCTCAACCGTCGATGTTTATCAATCGGACGGTCGAGAAGCCCCTGCCCCGTAATATTTAACTGTCTAAAGGACACCCCCACCCCCAAAGCCCGTATCTCAACCGCACCCCTCACAATTCCTAGCTCCTCCGTCTTCCGCCGCCGGCCGCCGGCCGGAAATCGCCTCCGCCGGCGGCGATACTCTGATGGCCGTGAACATTACATCACAGACTCCCCCATGTCCTCCTCTTTCCAAATCCCAAACCCCCATGACTCGAATCCCACCCAGTCCCCTCGAATCTTCGAGTCCGTTGCCGTCGCCTCCGCCGCCCACGGCGGCGCTGTGCCCAAAACCCGTTCATCTTTTAACCAGATCTTGTAAACGTTCAGAGTTTCCAGGGGTCTTAGTAAAACAAAAGAAACTTAGGGGGGTTTAAAGGTCAAGTAGGCAGTGTAATAAGTGATTGGTTGAGGGTTAGTTTTGGGACTTCATATTAGGAGGGAATAAATTCTGTTAGGAAAGAAGGTTCCAGGTGTGTAGAAAAAATGTGAGTCTGTTTTTCAGATTCTTTTTAACGGTAAAAGGGTAAAAGACTAGGAATTCCAGGGGATAGAAAGGGAATTGGATAATCAGGAAGGCTGCCCTCATTTTGCATATAAAAAGGCATGACTAGTGCCTTAGGGAACAAGTTTCAGTCTCCAAAATTCCCCCCAAAAAATATTCTATAGTCTAGAAGCTGAAATTTGAATTCCAGATTCAAAAACTAGATCTGAAATTCTAAATCTCTTTTCATCTTAAAAAAATCTCCAAAAATACACAAAAGCTACAGAAAATACCAACAAAAAAAAACAACTGTTACATTAAGTTTCCTAGCCTAATTGCAAGTTCTAGCAATTGTTCTCTAGTGATTGAAGTGTTAAAGGGATTTTTGGTTTAAATTTGGGCTGAATTGGTTGTTTTCGAGTCAAGCTAGTGGTTTGCTAAAGTTACTGAAGGTTCTGGGTGCATTTTCAAGTTCATTTGGGTCTTTCAAGTTGTTGATTCTTTGTCCTGTTCGATTTCGAGATGTTTTTGGACTACTGAATCATTTTCTGGGTTGTTGTTACTCGTTTGTTGACTGCTGCTGATCTCTCTTATTTCTTATTCCTTCCTAACTTCCAAGTACATGTCCTGAATATCTATATCATGTAGATCCTCAGCTGAAAAATGAAAGGAAGTGGAAGCATAATTTTGTTTCAATGTTTTCATTATAATTGATTGTAATAATTTGGACTATATTGGACTGCTTAGGTTTCTCTAGTTTTTATTAATAGGACTGTTTATCAATTGTGTAGTGTAGTTGAATGCCATTTTAATATGATGTTCATACCTTTCTCATCGGAGATTTCGAATTCTAAATTGTGTAATAATGATAGGAAAGTTTAAGTGACCTGAACACTCCCTGATTTGTACCTAATTGGACTGTTTTGGACTATTAAACTTGTGGTTATTCAGCTGTAATATTAGTCTTTGTATAATTTAGTACTTGTTTAAGTTTAACTTTTTTACAAGAAATTAGAAGTAGTGTGTATTTGCAATTAGTTTCAAGCTAAATGCACGCCTCAAATGACTTTATGTTACAGTAGCTAATATCAGTAGTTTAGTTTATTAAAGTCAACATTTGCGTTTCACCTTGAGTTTAATGTTTCAGCATAGGTGTTAATCATTTTAGTTTATACTATTGAATTCCATATATGCTGGTATTAATCACTTTAGGTTGGTAGCTAATATCAGTAGTTTACTTGATTTAAACGTGCATCATCAATTTGAATTATTTGAGTTAACTAGTTGTTTGATAATTAATTTTGATTTGAATAGATCGTGCATATTTCTACAAAATCGGATCAATGTCAGATTTCTGGGCCTATTATGAGCCTAGACAGCTCAATTTCTTGTACAAATGTATTTGGGATTGCGATGAAGCCCATAAACGTTGTGCTCTTCCTTTGGGTTGTTTGGAGGCTTAGCCCAATCGGAATACTATTTATTAATCAGAGTTATTAAACCCAGGTCTTGGCCCAGCACTTGTGAATAGCCTTGCAAGGCTGGTGGTGATTCTCCTGTTGCCTGGGCTGCTTTCAAAGCCCAAAATTGCTGAGGGTCTGAATTTATATGAGTACATGAACCCAAATATAGTAGGTCTTAAACAATACTAATTAATTAGGCCCATTTCTTCATTTTTTAGACAATACACAATAGAAAATTGTAGTTGCTTTATGTTGCCCTTTTATAATAAACGAGGTGAGCCCCGCTAAATAAAATGCATAAATTGTAGGGCCCTCTTAAATGTTCCTATTAAAATCCTAAGAATTCGGGATGTGCCGTTTAGCGAATTTCATGGTCTCTTGCAAAGATAATAAACACGTTAGTTGCTTTAGTCCGTTAATTAAATAATTTTACCTTATTAAATACGGGTGCATATTTATGTAACCCAAATCCAAATGTCAACAAAGTCAAAATGTGTCAAAAATCGCGGGTGCATTTATGTGACACGGTTCGAGACATGTTTTCACGACGTTGCAATTCTCTTAAAATAATAATAATAAAGTTGTTCAAAGTTAAAAAGCACATAGGTTAAAACATGTACTAAAATCAAATAAATAAGCCAAATATGACAGTTGAGCGACCGTGCTAGAACCACGGAACCGGGGAATGCCTAACACCTTCTCCTGGGTTAACAGAATTCCTTACTCGGATTTCTGGATTGCAGACTGTTAAACATAGTCAATAATTTCCTCGATTTGCGATTCAACCGGTGACTTGGGACACCATTAATCTCCCAAGTGGCAACTCTGAATATTTAAATGGTAAATCCAGTTTCGATTATCCTTTAATTGAAAAAACTCCTTTATGCTCTTACGAGTGTAGGTAAAAAGGAGGTGTGACAGCTCTGGCGACTCTGCTGGGGATAAGAACCCAGAACTTCGGTTCTGGGTTCAGAATTCGAGCTTAGAATATTGTTGTGTTTGGCTCTAACTGATTTTCCTACATGATGCTGAATGTGCTAAATGCTTTATCGCTTTGATATTATCTGAATTGTATATAAACTGTGACGACACCCTTCTTTTCTCACCTCCGGGGATGTGCTTACTAGTTGAGACTCCTTATTTTATTAATGTCATACCCTAAAATAAGAAAGAGGCCGGACAAGTTACTATGCCGGATGGCCTTTTGGTTCCCGGTACGTAGCCCCCTCCTCGACTCGAGTTGTCCGCTCGGGTACACAGTCTAGAACACATACCCAGGTTTTAAACCTAGAATAACTTGACTTTATGCCGGATCCCTAGTACGAACGCGTATTTGCATCATGTACAGATGACTTAGGGGACTCAACACAGGGGTTGGGTCCGTCTAGGACAGGTAACCTGAAATGAAAAGACCATGCTGATGCATATTACGTGTTGCGTGTACATTTATTTGTTCCGGACTTGCATGCTGATCGGCTTCTGAATATTTGAGAAAAATTGAAGGAAAAAAAGAAAAGAAAGAAATAGCAGTGTAGAAAGTTAATTACCTATTTTAGAGAAAACCAATGTCCAAATAGTGCCGAAATTCTGCCGGATTTTTGAGAAAAATGAATGAAAAGAAAAGTGTTTTTACTTGCCAATGAAAAAAAAGAGTTTATTTTCAAAATAATTTGTTTTATGAAAAAAGAGAAAATATAAAAAAGAGCCTAGTGCATTTCCCAATGAAAAAGAGTCTGTTTTTTTTTTAAAAAAATAGTTAGTTTTATTTGTCCGAACTACGCCAGTTTAATTCTCACATGGTGTGGGATAGGAAACCCCCATCGGGTCCAACTACCTTTTGCAAAACTAGCCCAAAAATTAAAAAAAATAATTTTATCATGAATAACTCGGGTGATGTCATCCTTGTCCAAAATAAGCCGAATGTCTCTAAAAGGGCGCCGGAAGGCTGTTTTTACAAGAACAGCCACCGTGGGTCATTTCTCAACGGTTAGCGGGCACAACCTTAAAATCTTCGTCCCGAAGTGCTGAAAGGTCATATCTGCAACACCGGCTATTTGTTTT
Source organism: Nicotiana glauca (assembly GCA_026770625.1). Classification (NCBI taxonomy): domain Eukaryota; kingdom Viridiplantae; phylum Streptophyta; class Magnoliopsida; order Solanales; family Solanaceae; genus Nicotiana; species Nicotiana glauca. The sequence continues at coordinate 21,097 of MU737586.1, read as the reverse complement.
AAATTAGAAATTAGAGAAAAAATAGTGTCATTTTTTTTCCTTTAGGTCAAAATAAATGATTAAATCACCTTAATAAATGTGCAGGATGAGCACGATTCAAAATGAACCATTCTCAATCATGAATAAAATCCCTCTGGAGCTGCGTCTATGGTGGAACGATCTAGGTGCGGAAGGACAAGGCGAGGTCAAAAAATATTTTAAAAGGCTTACCAGGTTGTTGGAGATTGTGCCTCGAGGAGACATCATTAGAGCATTGGTCACATGTTGAGACCCGACACACAATGTGTTCCATTTTTCGGACTTTGAACTCACCCCGACCCTAGAGGAAATAGCTTGATACATCGAAAGTGCTGAGGTTCTATTAAGGCACAAGTACTTGGTCGCCTTGAGAACCGTAGCTATACACAGATTCCTAGACTCGCTAAAGATAATCAGGAAAGCTCACAACACGGATTAGGCGAATGGCTTTTGCACCCCACACTTCATATACCACAGATATAGCCACATACGAGGGTTCAATAACCCAGAAAGCAAGATATGTAGCAAGGGAAATCGGCAAAAATGGGAGGAACATAGACTCTTTGCTTTTATGGTGGTCTTTTTGGGGCTTTTGGTATTATCGAGGAAGGATGGAAACACTGGCATAAAAATTGCTAGGGTTGTCAGCACTTTAATGACCTAAGCCAAAAGTACTCTTGTGCCCATGATAGTAGCTGAAATCTTCCATGCTCTCACGGCCTACAAAGCCAGAGGAGACTTCTTTGAGGAGTGCAATCTATTATTGCAAATGTGGATGACTGAACACATGTGCCATCATCCTCAATTCCTGAGTTATGGGTCTACAGAGAAAACATGTATAGAGGAGTTTTATACGAGGATTAGGGTGGTCAGCTTGCCTGAAGGATTCAAGGGCTGGACAACATACTTTTGGTCCCTCACTGCTAGTCAAATTGAATGGATGTTTGGATGGTTTCCTATTGATGAAATCATATATATGCCAGCAGCAAGGCCGCATTTCCTCTTGATGGGTCTTAAGAGCATTCAGCCTTATGCTCTGTACGGGGTTTTAAGGCAACTCGGGAGATGCCACATAGTGCCAAAAGACGGCAAGATTAGTCTCCAAGTGGTAGAGATTGGTCTTGATGGCCAGTTTCCTGAAGCAATGGTCCGCCAAGTCTGGAGTGAATGTCAATATTTGGCGGCAAATACCTATGTGCGGGATCGATCTAAATGGGAAGTTTCACCTGAGTATCATGCCTGGTATAGAAGGGACGTTGCATTTGGGAGGCCGGCCAAAAGACCTCAGCTCTAAGAGTTGGCCAAATCATCGTAAGAACAGTGGGCCTGGTTAGCTAAGGAAAATGAATACAGGGCCAAAATAGGAGAATTGGAAAAGAGGGTCCAAGACCTTCAGTTTGAAAATAGTGTGCAAGCCGTTGCCGACGAGGTTGAGAAGAAGAAATTGGCCAAAGAGAACGAAGCCTTACGAGCCCAAGTCCAAAAGATGAAGATAGTAGCCAAAAATCCCGTCAGGAGTGCCAAAGATGCAAAACTTATAGAAAATCTAATGCAAAAAGTGAATGACTACAGTTTTGACCTCAACAAATCAAAAAGGGAATTAGCTAGGGTTCGAAAACAATTGGCTAAAAACGTAGAAGAATGAGCCCGCATGGTTAAAAAGTTAAAAGAAGAATACGATAATGAGGTCACAGGATTAAGGAAAAAGGTCATCGCCACAGAGAACAAAATGATCAAACAGGCAAAAGAATTCAAGATTGAAAGAGAGCATTTCTACACGGCATTGGCACAATTAGAAATGGACTTGCACCAACTTCAGGAACAAAACCAAGTAGCCGAGCAGACTTTTGAGGTCAGGGCCCAACAAATAGGGCGGTTGATTCAAGAAAAGGGCAGAATCAGAGAAAGAATCTTAATGGTTGCTCACTATATTACCAGGAAATGCCAAGTGTGCGAAAACATGACGCGCGCCACCTTCTTTGCATCGGTGATGATATTTGTGAAACATATAATGAGTGACTTGGACAGACTTCAGGGGGAACTTGCATATAGGCCCGTGGTGAGACCGAACGATGTCCCGCGGGCACCAGGAGCTTTAATGTATTCATGATTGTCATTTGAGTCTGTATTTCCTTTTCTACTAGAGTCTGTCAGTTGATCGAGTCTGCATTTTCCTTTCGCTAAGAGTCTGTCAGTAGATTGAGTGTGTATTTTCCTTTTGAGATAGAATAGTTGATGGTGGAGTCTGTAGTTCATCTTTTCATCAGAGTCTAATCGTTTGAGTCCTTGTAATTGAATTATTTGCTATCAATAAAATTGAAAATACCAAAACATTTTGCTTTTATTTTACATTCATTTTCACGAACTACGCGCGGTCTGATTCATACGGGGTCATGATACGTAGGCAATCTCCGTAGGATTCGACCATAACCAAATGAAAAAGAAAAAGAGAGGAAACATAGGGAAAACAAAAATAAAGAAAAGAAAATAGATGAAAAACAAGAAAGAAAATGCAAAGAAAAGAGAAGAAAAACAAGAGTGAAAAGAAAATCAAAAAGAGAGAGAAGAAGAAACCAAAAGGAAAGATCAATGGCAACACAAGAAGGATAGGGGAACAGGAACAAAGAGAAAACAAAGGCAAGGAGGAAAAAATAAAAGAAAAGAAGTTGCAATTGGGAATAAAGAAAGCCAAGTTGACACAAGCAGTCGTACAAATGCATAATAGAAACTGTTAACTGCTTAGGTCCATTCATTCCCAAAATGTACGGTTATCTATCTGTTAATGCTCTAACCGCTAACAAAGTTGTTGTTGATGATATTACAGGCAAGTGGTTAAATTGACTGGCATTCTGGCAACCATCCCTACAACACCCTCTCCAAGGAAAAGTCACAAATGGTCAACCAAGAGCTGGAAGCAAGCATTGTCGAACCTTCTAAGGAGGAGGAAATAGTGGACGTTAATGCAATGAAAGAAGAAATGTATAAACTAAAGAAGCAAATGGCCGAGATGTACCAGGCCTGGTCAAAGGGACACCCATTACCAATCTATGCTGCTAACCCTACCTATATCCCACCATTAGCTCAGCCACAAGATCCTTCCACAGTGAACTCCTCTCTGGCCTTCCCTACTTACCAGCAATACTACGCAACCACCTCCCAAACACCACCACCTCCACCACCCAAACAAATCCCATACCCTTCATCACCAACTACTCCTGTGTTTGTAGCTCCTCCACCCGTCGCATTACATAGATCCTCTAGTGAACCCCTATTCCAAACCCATAAAAACCACTATTACCCACCTGAACCCACCTTCAAACCACCAGAACCATACTCTTACACTCCCCGTTTTGATATCCCAGCTGAAGAAGAGAAGCCTCCCAAAAACCCTGAGCAAGAGGAGATGATATGAAAGGTAAGAGCTTAGAGCACTCATTCAGAAATATGCAGGGTCTTGGAGGTCAAGTGAGAGTGGATTACAAGGACTTGTGCTTGTTTCCTGACGTCCAGTTACCTGCGGCTTTCAAGTTACCCAAGTTTGATCTGTATGATGGACACGGCGATCTGGTAGCCCATCTGAGGGGATTTTGCAGTAAGATGAGAGCAGTTAGGGGAAGGGACGAGTTATTAATGGCATACTTCAGTCAAAGTCTAAGTGGTGCGGCCCTGGAATGGTATACACGATAGGATCATGCCCGATGGTACACTTGGGATGATTTGGCCCAAGCATTTGCAGGCCACTTTCAATATAATCTCAGAATTGTCCCAGACCATCTGACACTGACTAAAATTATGAGAAGAAGCCCGGGGAAAGCTTCAGAGAGTACGGTTCCGGTGGAGAGAACAAGCGGCAAGAGTCGATCCTCCAATGAAAGAAAGCGAAATGGTCGATTATTTCTTACAGGCTTTGGAGCCCACCTACTATGGTCACCTGGTGTCAGCAGTAGGAAAAACTTTCAATGAGGTAGTGAAATGGGAAGTATGGTGGAAGACGGTCTCAAATCCAACAAAATTATGAGCTATTCGGCAATCAAGGCAACTACCCAGACTATCCAGAGCGGCACTGGAGGGGTATTTGGAAAGAAAAAGAAAGAAGATGTTCCACTAGTGGAATCGAGAACATGGTCCAGGGGCTCATCACCATATTATCACCAACCTCGACCCCATCCCCAAACCTACCCACACACCCCATATGTCCCAGTACAGCACTACTACCCACCTCCTGTCCCCCATTTCTCTATTCATCATGCCCAAATATACCCCAAACCTCCTACCCATGCGCAATGGCGCGCACCCACCCCACAAAATACTTACCCAACTCAAAGCACCTACCCGCCCCCGAGAGCCTACAGAAACCCCACTGGAATCGATTTTCGACCCAACCCTGCTTCCAAGACTGATAGGTTGCAAAACAAGAAAACTTTCACTCCGTTGCGTAAATCTTACACCAGCTTATACCACAGATTGAGAAAGTTGGGCATGTTGAGTCTGATTGAACCCAAATTGCCAAATCCTCCCCCAAGGAATCTAGATCACTCGGTGAGTTGCGAGTATTGCTTGGGTGCACCGGGACATGACAGAGAGAAGTGCTGGCATTTGAAAACGGCCATACAGGAGCTCATTGATACCCGCCGAATTGAAGTGCAGGCCCCAAAGATGCCTAACATCACTCAGAATCCATTTCCAACCCATCATGAGACCTATATGATTGAGCTAGTACAAAAGGGAGAGCATAAGAAGCCTTCACCAACCGTAATGATGATCAAGGATAGTGAGAACAGGTCGAATGAGAAACCAACTAGTGGAAGGGCATTAATCAAGGTAGATGAGATAGTTAGCAAACCAGTCGTGGTGATAAAGAAGGAGTCTTTGAATAGAGTTGCAATAAAATAAGAGCCGGCTAAAGTAGTGGCGTTGGGGGTAGTTTTCAAGCCCGCTGTAATCACAAAAAGGACTCGCACAGAGCCAGTTATCATCAAGACAGTGACTCAGTTACTAGTAGTCAGTGAAAAGGCCGTCCCATGGAATTACGGCTGAGTGATAGTGATGTATAAGGGGAAGGAATTCAAAGAAGAAGTTTGTGAAACCCATGGGCGACTCGTTCAGGATGATGCTTTGCCCCTGAAGAAGTGAGAAAAGCTAAAGCAGCCAAAGATAATCCAGCGCCAGTAAAAAGGGTCATAACTGAAGAAGAAGCAAAAGAATTCTTGAAGAAGATGAAGGCACAAGATTATTCTATTGTAGAACAGTTGAGGAAGACCCTGGAACATATCTCATTGCTATCTTTATTGATCCATTCGGATGAGCACCACCAGGCATTGATGAAAATTTTGAATGAAGCCCATGTTCTTGATAAGATCTCTGTGAATCATCTGGAGAAAATAGCAAACAAGATTTTTGAGGTCAACAGGTTTACATTTTCTAATGATGAGCTACCTTTGGAAGGCACTGTGCATAATAGACCACTCTACCTCATGGTGAAATATGAAGACTCCGTGGTCACCCGAGTGCTGATTGACAACGGGTCCAGCACAAACATCTACCCTTCATGGACAAGTTAAAGGTGTAAAGTGAGAGAATCCATAAGAATAGCATTTTCATGTGAGGATTTGATGGAGGTGGAAAGGACACGGTTAGGGATATAGTGTTGGAACTAACGATAGGACCAGTTGAATTCATTATAGAGTTCCAGGTGGTCGACGTGGCTGTTTCTTACAATCTCTTGTTAGGCCGACCCTGGATTTATGCAGCAAAAGCAGTGCCATCTACCTTGCATCAGATGGTCAAATTTGAGTGGGACCAGCAGGAAATTGTGGTGCATGGGGAAGGTAGTTCGTGTAATACCATTATGCCTTTTGAAGAAGCTGAGGATAGGTCCATGGGTTTACCAAGTCTTAGACACGGTATCAATTGAAAAGATCCCAAAAGGAGAGTATATTCCTGTGCCTAGGGTAGCTGCTGCATCTGTTATGGTGGCCCCGTAAATGATTAATAATGGATTCTTACAAGGAAAAGGCTTGGGTGCTTCTTTGCTAGGCATCACACAGCCGGTATCTCTTCCTGGAAACCTGGATACTTTTGGTTTAGGCTTCAAGCCAACTGCTGCTGACATAAGGCAAGCTAAAAAGATGAAAAATAGAGTATGGACCCTTCCAAAACCCATCCCTCACCTTTCCCGTTCTTTTGTCAGGCCAGGTACTAAGAAGCGCCCAGCAACGGCAATGCCTAATTCTGTGGGGATGGAACCCGACAAGGAGCTGATTGAGAGGTTTAAGAAGCTGTTTGACAAGGTGAATGTGTTGGAGGAAGGATTAGGTCCAAGCAAGGCTGGTGTGCAGTTCGTGCGGCCCCATGCAAAGCTTAATAATTGTGAAGCTACTCCTCCTCCTACCTGGAGGGAGTCTTGGTAGTTAGTTTTGATTTTCCTTTCAATTTAATTTGGGTTATTTCCAAGGTTGTAATTCGGATGCTATGTTTCGTCCGTTTGGATGAGTTAAACCTTGTTATCTTAAAATTTTAATGAAATGCAATTCCCTTCCTTTTTCATTCCTGATAGCCTTTATTTTGTCTTTCTTTTCTTTCTTGTACAGTCCCTTTTATGCTGGTTTCACTGATGTGTCGTGCATGAGGAGTCTTCGACCTAGTCTTGAATACCAATCTAACTCCAAAATAATAATACAAGAAATTGAGTGTGATGACGAGGTAGAATATGAGGACGAAGAAGCCTTTGAAGAAATCAGTAAAAAATTAAGCCAATTTGAAGAAAAACCCAAACCTAATCTGAATAACGTAGAGGCAATCAATTTAAGGGATCAGGAAAATATACGGTAAACGAAAATAAGTGTCCAGTTGGAACATCATCTCAGAGAAGAGATAATCAAAGCATTGTTTGAGTACAGAGATGTTTTTGCATGGTCATATGACAAGATGCCTGGTTTAAGCACCGATTTGGTGGTCCATAAATTGCCCACCAACCCAGCATGCCCTCCTGTCAAGCAGAAGCTAAGGAAATTTAAGATAGACATTAGTGTGAAAATCAAAGAAGAGGTCACCAAGCAGTTTGAGGCGAAGGTCTTCCGGGTCACGCGGTATCCCACTTGTTTAGCTAATGTTGTTCCTATGCCAAAGAAGGATGGAAAGACCAGAGTATGCGTTGATTATCGTGATCTCAACAAGGCGAGTCCAAAAGATAACTTCCCACTGCCAAACATCCATATATTGATTGACAATTGAGCCAAACATGAGATTGGTTCCTTCGTGGATTGTTATGCGGGCTATCACCAGATTTTGATGGATGAGGAGGATGCGAAAAAGACGACATTCATCACGCCTTAGGGAACGTATTGTTATAGGGTCATGCTATTTGGGTTAAAGAACGCAGGGGAAACATACATGAGGGAGATGACTACCATGTTCCATGACATGATACATCGGAAAATTGAGGTCCATGTAGACGATGTAATCGTAAAGTCGAGGAAGCAAGGTGACAATGTCAAGGACCTAAGGAAGTTTTTTCAGAGGCTCCGCAGGTACAACCTCAAACTTAATCCAGCAAAGTGTGCATTTGGAGTCCCGTGTGGGAAGTTATTGGGGTTTGTGGTAAGTCGACGCGGTATTTAGTTAGACCCGTCCAAGATCAAAGTTATTCAAGAGCTACCGCCGCCTAAGAACAAAAAAGAGGTGATGAGTTTGCTTGGTAGGTTAAATTACATCAGCAGGTTCATTGCCCATCTCACAACGACTTGTGAGCCCATCTTTAAGCTGCTAAAGAAGGATGTTACGGTCAGATGGACAGATGAATGTCAGGCAACATTTGACAAGATTAAGGAGTATTTGGCCAGTCCACCTGTGTTGGTCCCGCCGTAGCCGGGAAGACCCTTGATCCTTTATCTGACAGTTTTGGATAACTCTTTTGGCTGTGTACTGGGGAAACATGACATCATGGGAAAGAAAGAACAAGCGATTTACTACCTCAGCAAGAAGTTCACATCTTATGAGGTGAAGTACACTCAACTTGAGAGGGCATGTTGTGCCTTAACCTAGGTAGCGCAGAAAATGAAATATTACTTGTCATCATATACAACCTATCTCATCTCACGGTTAGACCCATTAAAGTATATTTTCCAGAAGCCCATGCCCACAGGGAGGCTCGCCAATTGGCAGATCTTTCTTACATAATTTGACGTTGTCTATGTGACCCGGACTGCAATGAAGGCACAAGCGCTGGCTGATCACCTGGCCGAGAATCCAGTTGACAATGAATATGAATCTTTGAAGACATACTTCCCTGATGAAGAAGTAATGCATGTTGATGAATTAGAACAATTCGAGAAGCCGGTATGGAAACTGCTCTTTGATGGGGCTGCCAATAGCAAAGGCGTTGGGATAGGAGCAGTGCTTATTTCTGAGATAGGGCAACACTACCCTGTTACGGCTCAACTTCGTTTCTATTACACCAATAACATAGCTAAATACGAGGCGTGTATCTTGGGTTTGAGGTTGGCTATAGGCATGGGTGTCCAGGAAATTTTGGTCATGGGTGACTCGGATCTTCTGGTGCACCAGATTCAGGGGGAATGGGAGACACGAGACTTGAACCTCATACCGTATCAGCAATGTTTACATGATCTTTGTCAACAGTTTCAATCCATAGATTTCAGGCATATTCCAAGGATTCATAATGAAGTTGCCGGCGCTTTGGCTACTTTGGCATAAATGTTGCATCATCCAGATAAGGCTTATGTGGACCCTTTGCAGATTTAGGTCCGAGATCAGCATGCCTTTTGTAACATTGTGGAAGAAGAACTTGATGGTGAGCCATGGTTCCATGATATCAAATAATACCTCAGGGTGGGAGTATATCCAGCACAGGCCACAGGGGATTTAAAGAGAGCAATTCGATTCTTGGCAAGCAGATTTTTCTTCAGTGGATGAGTGTTGTATAAAAGAACTCTAGATCTTGGTTTATTGAGATGAAGTGATGCTAAATAGGAGACAGTTATCATGACCAAGGTACATGCGGGAGTTTGTGGACCTCATATGAGTGGATATGTATTGGCAAAGAAGATTCTCCAAGCAGGTTATTATTGGCTTAATATGGAACGGGATTGCATTAGTTTTGTGCGCAAGTGGCATCAATGTCAGGTACATGGAGATTTGATTCATTCTCCACCATCTGATTACATACAATGTCGACACCATGGCCTTTTGTTGCTTGGGGAATGGATGTCATTGGGCCGATCAAGCCAGCGGCGTCAAATGGGCACAGGTTTATTCTGGTAGCCATTGATTACTTCACTAAGTGGGTTGAGGCGAAAACTTTCAAATCTTTGACCAAGAAGGCAGTGATCAATTTCATGCATTCAAATATTATCTGTCGGTTCAGAATATCGAAGGAAATAATCACGGACAATGGGTGCCTATCTCAACAGCCATCTGATGGCGGAGACATGTTAGCAATTTAAGATCTTGCACCACAATTCCACCCCATATCGTCCTAAGGCGAATGGAGCGGTCGAAGTAGCTAACAAGAACATCAAGAAAATACTTCGGAAAATAGTGGAAGAGACCAAGCAATGGCATGAGAAGTTACCTTTCGCACTGTTAAGCTACCGCACTACTGTCCGCACTTTAGTAGGAGCGACTTCTTATTCATTGTTATACGGTACTAAGGCAGTAATACCCGCAGAAGTTGAAATACCATCCCTTCGGATTATCGCCGAGGCGGAAATTGATGATGTTGAATGGGTCAAAGCCCGTTTGGAACAACTAAGTTTGATTGATGAAAAGAGATTGGCGGCAGTATGTCACGGACAGTTTTACCAACAGAGAATGGCAAGAGCATATAACAAGAAGGTGCGTGTGCGAAAATTTGAAGTACGGCAATTGGTATTGAGACGCATCTTACCTCATTGGGCTAAAGAAAAAGGAATGTTTGCCCCGAACTAGCAGGGGCCATTTTTCGTAACCAGGGTGTTGTCCAATGGCGCATTATATTTGACAAATGTGGAAGGGAAATGTGTAGAAATGGCTATCAACTCTGATGCAGTCAAGCGATACTATGTATGATTTCATTGTCTAATTGTACTTGATTGTATTTGGCATATTTTTGAGATTGAAATGATGAAGGAATTTTATTCTGCTATCCAAACACTTTATCCTTTGTTACCCTTTTTGAGCCTCATTTATTTTCTTTCATACCCCTCTTTTGGAATCAATAATAAAACTTGTAAGCCCAAGCAGGGGAAAGTAAACGGTGAAATAAGAGAAAAATAGTGAAATATAATAGGAGAGAAAAGAAAAAAGAAAAAAATAAAAGAAAAAGAAGAAGAGAAAAGAAAAGAAAGGAAAAAGAAAAGATAAAAGAGAAAAGAAAAGAAATGAATAGAAAGAAAAGAAAAGTGGAAGAAAGGAAATATCGCAACAACGAAGTAATTCTATGACATGAACTGCGTTTGACTTGATCACGAAAGGGTACGTAGGCAGCCTCTCTGAGGTTCAGTCACACCAAAACAAAAATCCAAAAGTCCACCAAGAAAGAAACTGGGGCAGAAGTTGTGGTTGTTGTGAGAAATCTGATTCCGAAAGTTGTAACTTTGAACCCATGTTGAATTGTTTTGAGCATTTGATACCTTTCTTTCTAACCCCATCCCAAAAGCCTGTATCATGGTCCAAAGAAAGACCTTCCGATCAGTCTTCAAGAAGAGCCAATACGAGCAAGTAAAAATGGTTCATGTCAGGGGAAACACTCTGGTACAAGAAGAAAAAGGATGAAAATGAGAGAGTCTTATTTGTGAAAACCCTCATGGGCACCGTAAGGAGACGGGAGTTGAGAGAAATCAAAATGAGAGAGTCTTATTGGCGAAAACCCTCACTGGCACCGTAAGGCAAAGTGAGTTGAGAGAAATAAAAAATGAGAGAGTCTTATTGGTGAAAACCCTCGCGGGCACCGTAAGGTGAAGGTGAGCTTTCAGATGGGAAAATGAGACAAGTCTGTGGTTGAAAGCTGCTCAACACACTGCAAGATGAGTAAGGTTTGTGTTTGGGTGAAAAATCAGGTTATGAAAGTCCGGAGCAGCAAATATGGCAATCGAAAGTTGATTGGTTAGACAGACTGGGCCGGTTAATCCAAAATGCATGGCATGATCTGTTCCCCTCAGATAAGTCTTCTTCTCTTCCTTCTTCATTACAAATCATTCGTTTTCGGATTCTCTCTATCCTTAACACTCGAGGTCATTGCATTTCATTCTTTTGAGGTCTGTTCTTTAGGATGTTTCAGTGTAAGTTTTGTTTGAAACAAAAGGGAGGAATGTAAAGGCTAACAACCAGTTTACCAGTTGCAAAGCACAACATGGGCAGAATATATCAGAGATATCAAAAGACAAAATAAGACATAAAGAACCACCGGAAGTGTCATCGGTGGATTGATTGGATTGTCTTGTGGGAGAAGCAAAGTTTTGGACGGAGGGGTCAGAAATAAAAAAACAGCAATATGGGATGGAACACTTGGGTCATCAAAGTCATGGGTTGGAAGTCGGTCAGGAAGTCGAAGCGGTTCAAGGCAAAACCAGTGAAGCAAGTCGGAGTTAAGATTGGCTGCAGGGGTGTGCCTAGCAAGAATGCCATTAACTAACCACATTTTAAAGTGACAAGATCTTTCTTTGATTGAAACAGGGGTAGAAGTTTCATTTGCTTCGGAGAAACCCTCCGTAAGGAAAGGCAACACCTAAACAGGTATGACTGGAAATTCTCAAGGCCCTTATAGAAAATGGGACTTAGTTCAAATTTCAAGATAATCATGAGTAGCATAATTTAGCATAAATATACCCCAAAGGAGAATAAGTGGGTTTTAAAGTTTGCATGTTTAAGATGGGATTCAATTAGGAGTTTTCAGGACCCTCCTGGATAATGGGACGTAGTTTTAAGGTCGGTTTAGATAACAAGATATAGTGGAACTCGTACCTTTAGTAGATATAGTTTAGGTTAAAACTGTCATTTAGCTAGAAGTTGTCAGGACCCTCCTGGATAATGGGGAGTAGTTTAAGACCTTTTTGATAACAAGTATAGTGGGAGTAATACCTTTAAAAGATATAACTTAGGTTCGTAATTGTTAGGAGTTGTCAGGACCTCCTTGGATAATAGGACTTAGCTTTCAAACTCTTATAATAGTTGGTAGAATAATTCAGTTTAACACTCACATTTGTGCCCAGCCACCAAACTGGGGCAACAAATCTTCTTTGTTTGTCTACTTTGTTGAAATCAGGCGCCCACCTGGAGAACAAGGGAATACATTTCAAGTTTCAGCAATCAGGCGCCCACTTGAATAACAAGGGAATACATTCATGTCAGCAATCAGGCGCTCACCTAGAGAACAAGGTAATACATTTCAAGTTTAACAATCAGGCGCCCGCTTGGAGTACAAGGGAATACATTTCAAGTTTCAGCAATCAGGCGCCCACCTGGAGAATAAGGGAATACATTTCACGATTCAGCAATCAGGCGCCCACATGGAGAATAAGGGAATATATTTCAAGCTCAGCAATCAGGCGCCCACCAAGAGAACAAGGGGAGTACAATTCAAAATTGTAGCGTTCAATTTTTAATACTTGATAACATGATGTGCCCAGCCACCTAACTGGGGCAGAAAATTTTCTTTGTTTGTCTATTTTTGTTGAAGTCAGGAGCCCACTTGGAGAACAAGGGAATACATTTTAAGTTCAGCAATCAGGCGCCCACCAGAATAACAAGGGAATACATTCATGTCAACAATCAGGCGCCCACCTGGAGAACAAGGGAATACATTTCATGTTTAGCAATCAGGCGCCCACCTGGAGAACAAGGGAATACATTTCAAGTTTCAGCAATTAAGAGCCCACCTGGAGAACAAGGGAATACATTTTACGTTTCAACAATCAGGCGCCCACCTGGAGAACAAGGGAATATATTTCAAGCTTAGCAATCCGGCGCCCACCTGGAGAACAAGGGAACTAAAATTCAAAATTGTAGCGTTCAATTTTTAATACTTGATAACATGATGTGCCCAGCCACCAAACTGGGGCAGAAAATTTTCTTTGTTTGTCTATTTTTGTTGAAGTCAGGAGCCCACCTAGAGAACAAGGGAATACATTTCAAGTTTAGCAGTCAGGCGCCCACCTGGAAAACAAGGGAATACGTTTCAAGTTCAGCAATCAGGCGCCCACCTGGAGAATAAGGGAATACATTTCAAGTTCAGCAGTCAGGCACCCACCTGGAAAACAAGGGAATATGTTTCAAGTTCAGCAATCAGGCGCCCACCTGAAGAGCAAGGGAAGTACAATTCAAGTTTTAGCTTTCAAATTTTTAGTAATATTTAGTAACATGATGCGCCCAGCTACCAAACTGGGGTGGAAAATTTTCTTTCTTTGTCTATTTTTTTTTGAAGTCAGGAGCCCACCTAGAGAACAAGGAAATACTTTTCAAGTTCAGCAGTCAAGCGCCCACCTGGAGAACATGGGAATACTTTTCAAGTTCAGCAATCAGGAGCCTACCTGGAGAACAAGTGAATACTTTTCAAGTTCAGCAGTCAGGTGCCCACCTGGAGAACAAGGGAATACTTTTCAAGTTCAGCAATTAGGAGCCCATCTGGAGAACAAGGGAATACTTTTAAAGTTCAGCAATCAGGAGCCCACCTGGAGAACAAGGGAATACCTTTCAAAGTTTAGTAATCAGGAGCCCGTCTGGAGAATAGAGGAATATATTTTCAAGTTTCAAAGTCGGGAGTCCGCCCGTAGAACAGAGGCATATATTTTCAAGTTTTGAAGTTGAGAGTCCGCACGTATAACAGAGGTATATATTTTCAAGTTTTGAAATTGAGAGCCTGCCCATATAATAGAGGCATATATTTTCATGTTTCAAAGTCGGGAGCCCGCCCGTATAATAGAGGACTACATTCAAGTTCAGCAGTCTGAAGGAAAGGAAAAACACACTAGTTTACAATTCAAAGCGGCAACAATAGATTTCACCGAGAGGATGCAAGACAACAAGGCAACAAGAAATACAAGAGCAAGTTTGAAGAATTTAGATAGGATTTCTGTAATTCATAGATCATAGCTTAGGATAGCTTCTTTTATTTTGACATGATGTTATAAGGGAGGTCAGCAAGCAGTTAGCAGCAGCAGCAGCAATAAAATCACAGCTTCATGGTAGTCCCAGCTACCAGACATTCCCGAACTACACTGACCTGATTCCTTTTTAGCCAAGGATATGTAGGAAACCTCGTAAGTAGGGTGCAGTCAAATCTTTCAAAAATGCTTCACACGGAGTATTCGAACGGGCAAAAATCGCTCGAATCCACTCACTTATCTTTGCACGGAAAATCTTCGTATTCCCGAGCAAAGAGGGGCAGCTGTCAGCATGCATTTTTGCCGTATATGAATTACTCCCAGAAATTCAAACAAAATGGTTTCTTTCATTATTTTGCAATTTTGTGGATTTTTGTGATATTTTATGTTAATTGTTTGCATTTTTGTTTGTATATTTTAATTAATGAAAAATATAAAAAACATACTTGACATTTGTATTTTGGGTTTAATTTCATATTTTAAGATTGATTAAGTTACTTTATAAAGAGGAAAACAACAAAAAATAGTTCTTTTGCATTTATACTTTTAATTTGTCTTAGTTTGCATTTAAATTAGTAATTAGTGTAGTTGGAAATTAAGTAATATAATTTTAGGGTTAATTTGGGTTTTTTACTCTTAATTAAAATCAGAAATAATATAAATGAAAAATAAAAAGAGGAAAAGAAAAGAAAATAATTGAAAAATTTGAAGAAAAGTTGGTCTTAATATAATACCCAATCTTGGGACAATATTTAAGCCCAAAATCTTCAGACTCCATTGGCCTAGCTCCACGTCCAAACCTGGTCCGGCCCTGGTATTTTAAAACGACGTCATTCGGTTGAGTTTTGATCTCAACAGTCGATGTTTATCAATCGGATGGTCGAGAAGCCCCTGCCCCATAATATTTAACTGTCTGAAGGGCACCCCCCACCCCCAAAGCCCGTCTCTCAACCTCACCCCTCACAAACCCTAGCTCCTCCGTCTTCTGCCGCCCACCGCCGGCCGGCGGCGATACTCTGATGGCCCTGAAAATTATACCACAGACTCCCCATGTCCTCCACTTTCCAAACCCCAAACCCCCATGGCTCGAATCCCACCAAGTCCCCTCGAATCTTTGAGTCTGTTATCGCTGCCTCCGCCGCCCACGGCGGCGCTGTGCCCAAAAGTCGTTCATCTTTTAACCAAATAATAATCACACCTCCATTACCCCATATCCATTATCAACTACCCAAAAACCCGCACCCATATGTTCAAACCTCGAATCTAAGTCCTGAAAGAAAAAACCAAATTCTTAAAATTGTCTTCATTGATTTCTCAGAAGTTGCGGGCTTGATTTGAGTTGAAAGATGCGATAATCGATTGTTCTTGACAAGAACAATCGATTGCCGTTAGTTTTGACTTAGTTCGAGATCACCAAACTCCATGCAAGACTGAAGGCCGACAAAACTCCAAACCCTAGGTATTTGTTCCTCTTATTCCTTTCCGGTTTTTCATCTTCCTGCCTTTCTTCAAATTCTTCTCCTCTGTTTCTTTTCTTCTTGTTTGTTTCTGTTTTGATTTAAGAATGAAAGGAGTTCAGTTGGCTCTGGTTTTAGGCTATTAGTTTTGTTTTCTTTTGTTTAATCATTGATATTAGCTAGTTAAGGCAGGGTTGAATCATTTATCAGAATCTTTAGAGGATTAGTTCTTCATTTAGGGTTATTCGACTTTGGAAATTTGTTCATTCATGGTGTTTGATTCCCTTTAAAAGAGTTGTTAGTTGTTTTAGGGGTTTGATTTTGAATTAATTCATATATTATTTTCCTGCTAACTACAGTTCAATTGTTCTAGTGTTGGCTTTTTTTTTATTTTCATTGCACGTCTTAAGTTTTAGAAGTTAATGCCATTTAGATTTGATTTATTTGTTGATTTCTATCAAAAGTGGTTTGGCTTGGTTTGTAAGCGTTCAGAGTTTCCAGGGTGTTAGTTAAACAAAACAAACTTATGGGGGTTTAAAGGTCAAGTAGGGAGTGTAATAAGTGATTGGTTGAGGATCAGTTTGGGGACTTCATATTGGGAGGGAATCAATTCTGTTAGGAAAGATGGTTCCAGGTGTGTAGAAAAAACGTGAGTCTATTTTCTAGACTCTTTTTAAGGGTAAAAGGTTAAAAGACTTGGAATTCCAGGGGGTAGAGAGGGAATTGGACAATCAGGAAGGCTGCCCTCATTTTGCATATAAAAATGCATGATTAGTGCCTTAGGGAACAAGTTTCAGTCTCCAAAATCCCCCCCCCCCAAAATATTCTATAGTCTAGAAGCTGAAATTTGAATTCCAGATTCAAAAACTAGATCTGAAATTCTAAATCTATTTTCATCTTAAAAAGAAATCTCCAAAAATACACAAAAGCTATAGAAAATACCAAAAAAAAAAAACAACTGTTGCATTGAGTTTCCTAGCCTAATTGCAAGTTCTAGCTATTGTCCTCTACTGTTTGAAGTGCTAAAAGGCTTTATTGTTTTTGGTCTGAATTGGTTGTTTTTGAGTCAAGATAGTAGTTTGCTGAAGTTACAGAAGGTTTTGGGTGTATTCTCAAGTTCATTTGGGTCCTTCAAGTTGTTGATTGCTTTGTCCTGTTTGATTTCGAGATATTTTTGGACTACTGAATCATTTTCTCGGCTGTTGTTACTCGTTTTTTGACTGCTGCTGATATCTCTTACCTTTAGTCCTTCCTAAATTTGAGGTACATGTACTGAATCTCAATATCATGTAGATCCTCAGCTGAAAAATGAAAGGAAGTGGAAGCATAATTTTGTTTCAATGTTTTCATTATAATTGATTGTAATAATTTGGACTGTATTGGACTGCTTAGGTTTCTCTAGTTTGTATTAATAGGATTGTTTATCAATTGTGTAGTGTAGTTGAATGCCATTTTAATATGTTGTTCATACCTTTCTCATCGGAGATTTCGAATTCTAAATTGTGTAATAATGATAGGGAAGTTTAAGTGACCCGAACACTCCCTGATTTGTACCTAATTGGACTGTTTTGGACTATTAAACTTGTGGTTATTCAGTTGTAATATTAGTCTTAGTATAATTTAGTACTTGTTTTAGTTTAACTTTTTTAAAAGAAATCAGAAATAGTGTGGATTTGTAATTAGTTTCGAGCTGAATGCACGCCTTAAATGACTTTATACTACAGTAGCTAAAATCAGTAGTTTAGTTTATTAAAGTCAAGATCTGCGTTTCACCTTGAGTTTAATCTTTCAACGTAGGTGTTAATCATTTTAAGTTAGACCATTGAATTCCATATATGTTAGCATTAATCACTTCAGGTGGGTAGCTATTATCAGTAGTTTACTTGATTTAAACGTGCATCATCAATTTGACTGATTTGAGTTAACTAGTTGTTTGATAATTAATGTTGATTTGAATAGATTGTGCATATTTCTACAAAACCGGATCAATGCTAGATTTCTGTGCCTATTATGAGCCTAGACAGCTCGATTTCTTGTGCAAATGAATTTGGGCTTGCGATTGAAGCCCAAAAATGTTGTGCTCTTCCTTTCGGTTGTTTGGAGGCTTAGCCCAATCGAAATACTATTTATTAATCAGAGTTATTAAACCCAGGTCGAGACCCAGCACTTGTGAACAGCTTTGCAGGCTGGTGGTGATTTTCCTGTTGCCTGGGCCGCTTTCAAAGCCCAAAATTGCTGAGGGTCTGAATTTATATGAGTACATGAACCCAAATATAGTAGGTCTTAAACAATACTAATTAATTAGGCCCATTTCTTCATTTTTTAGACAATACACAATAGAAAAATGTAGTTGCTTTAGGTTGCTCTTTTATAATAAACGAGGTGAACCCCGCTAAATAAAGTGCATAAATTGCGGGGCCCTCTTAAATGTTCCTATTAAAATCCTTAGAATTCGGGACGTACCATTTAGCGAATTTCACGGTCTCCCGCAATGATAATAAACAAGTTAGTTGCTTTTGGTCTGTTACTTAAATAATTTTACCTTCCTAAATACGGGTGCACATTTATGTGATCCAAATCTCAACGAAGTCGATATGTGTCAAAAATCGCGGGCGCATTTATGTGATGCGATTCGAGACATGTTTTCACGATGTTGCAATTCTCTTAAAATAATAATAATAAAGCGGTTCAAAGTTAAAAAGCACATAGGTTAAAACATGTACTAAAATCAAATAAATAAGCCAAATATGACAGTTGAGCGATCGTGCTAGAACCACGGAACCGGGGAATGCCTAACACCTTCTCTCGGGTTAACAGAATTCCTTACTCGGATTTCTGGATTGCGGACTGTTAAACAGAGTCAATAATTTCCTCGATTCGCGATTCAACCGGTGACTTGGGACACCATTAATCTCCCAAGTGGCGACTCTGAATATTCAAATAGTAAATCCAGTTTCGATTATCCTTTAATTGGAAAAACTCCTTTATGCCCTTGCGGGTGTAGGTAAAAACGAGGTGTGACAACCAGGTTCGCATTTCCCAAACTCTTCTCGCAATTCCCAAGCTTGTTCGCATTTCGCAAACTTTGTTCGCAATTCCCAATTCGCAATTCCCATACTTTTTTCGCAATTCCCATATCTGCAACCTGCATTTTTCATACTTAATCGATTTTTAAGACATTTTAACCACATTTTCAAAACACAACTCCTTTGGGCGAAGTTTCAAGAACTATCCTTCTTCCAAATCAATTGTAAGTTGATTTTTTCTCATTTATTTCAATAATTAGCATCATTTAACATGTTTTAACTTAAAATCAAGGATTTTCATGGGTGAAATAGGGGGTTTTGGATAAAACTTAGGTTTTCCTAAAATTGGGGATTTGGACCTTAATTTGAGGTCCGATTTCAAAATAAATTATATATTTGGGTTCGTGGGAGAATGGGTAACTGGGTTTTGGTCCGAACCTGGAGTTTCAACCACATGGGACCGAGGGCATTTTCGACCTTTTTGGGTAAAACCATGTAAAACTCATTTTCAAGCATTGGGGTTGATGCATTTAACACGTATTGATGGAATTAAGTAACTTGTGACTAGATTCGAGCGGATTGGAGGTTGAATCACGGGGTAAAGCTATAGTTGAGGCTTTAGTTGTGTTCAAAGCATTGAGGTAAGTATTTGGTCTAACCCTAGCTTGATGGAATAGGAGTTGAGTCTTATTTGCTACTTTTCGATTGTCGAGTACGATGAATAGACATGGTGACGAGTATCTATACATTGGTGTCTAGCATGACCGTGAGTCCTTATTTTGCAAATAGTTTGGATTTTGTTATACCTTCCATGCTTAATTGATGATTTCTATATGTTGTAAATAGCTTGTGAAAGGAATTGTGATCTTTAAACTTCATGGAGCGTTGGCTCGAGTTGGAATACAAATTGTGAAGGTATATGAGATAAGTAAATCTTTGTAGCATTGGCTCGAGTGATAATGTGAACTATGAGATGAAAGTGAACGAAAGAGAAAGAGTTATTAATCTATTCCCTTTCTGGGACATTGTTGATTATTGAATATTTTCCCTTGCCGGGATGTTGAGATTATTGATGTTACGCCCTTACCGGGTTTTTATTGTTTGTTTGTGTTCCCTTGCCGGGATTTTTATTATTATTTATTTATTCCCTTGCCCTTGTTTGTGATTGTGTATTGGGTGAGGAAGAGTGTTAACGCACGAAGGGTGATGTCGTGCATTGTTGTTTCTTTGAGGAAATAGTGTAAAGCACGAAGAGTGATGCTGTGCACTATTTGCTTATTGTGAGGAAAGGAGAGTAAGGCACGAAGGGTGATGCCGTGCCGCACGATGTACCATTATGTGCCAATTCTATCAATTATATGTGAGCAATGAGAGTAAAAGCACGAAGGGTGATGCCGTGCACATTTTACGATACCATTGCTTGGTGAGGATGAGAGTAAAAGCACGAAGGGTGATGGCGTGCACTTATTGCAGTTTGCGATGATTTCTTGTTGTTATCAGTTCAAGTGCATTAAATGTCTTATTCCACTATTTATGTGATCCTTTATGTTGACATTTCCCTTTATCGTGTTACTTGTCATTATTGAACCAAGGCGTCCTTGCGCAACATTATGTCTTCAATTTATGCCTTAATTGCAACTTGTTTATATGACTTAATTGCTATGCGACATTCAACTTATTAATTACTAAATTGCCTAATTGCCCCATTATAATCCATAATTAATTGCTATTTCTCATTATTTGTTTTCCTTAGTGAATCATAAACTTTGTGTACTTGTTGTCTTATGAACTCGTATTAATTGTTGCGTTTGTTAGAGTAAATTTTCTTTCGGTGGAACTGTTGATTTATGAAATGGGAGCGGGTGGTATGCCTATCACAAGTGATATTGAAATGGGAGCGGCTGGTATGTCTATCACGAGATATTGAGAAATGGGATCGGGCAGCATACCTGCAACAAGATGAGTTGAATATGAGAGTTGCCTTGTCTCTTCATTTACTGCTAGAAGTTAAATTGTAGATGTACGCTTTATAATTCCTGAAATTCTATTTCTAACTATTTCCCTGAAGCATGCTCCCTTCCCCAACTTACTTACCTTTCAATATTGCACCGTATCTGATGTTTCTTTCATAACCTCCCTTTAACATAGGTAGAAATTATGCCTTAAAGCTCTATTATAATACCTGCACCTCTGATGTACTCAAAATCTCGCGACTACTTCATGCTGACTTCTTATGACTCAGCTTTATGGCACCATCTGAAAACAAAAGAAATGTAACATTTCCTAAATGCCCTATAGCCTCTCAATTATAAATATGACGCGCAACATACTCATAAGTGAGACTCCACTAGGCACGGCTTTGTAGACTGCCTAGGACACGTCCTGCTCTGAAACCACTTTGTCACGCCCCAAACTTGGGGAGTGTCACACCTCTTTTTTACGGCGCTTTAACATACTCCGGCGAAAGGGAATATATATATAAGCGTAAAAAGAGTTT
>MU737585.1:360-14875 GCA_026770625.1 Nicotiana glauca | reverse complement strand
TGAAAAATCCCGTAATGAAGGTTCTGTTTTTAAGCTTTTAAAATCACTGGGCATTTTTGGTCTATGCGATCGCGGAGCAACAAATGCGATCGCATAGAGAGTGGGAAGTTGGCTTATGCGATCGCAGAAGAAGTCATGCGATCGCATAGAGGAAGGGAAACCTGGAATGTTGGGTGAGGTCCAAAGCTATGCGATCGCGTATAGGGGAATACGATCGCATTGAGGAGTCTGGCTAAGCTATGCGATCACGTACCAAACAATGCGACCACATTGAACAAAGTGAGATGACTAAAAAGGGACTCTATGCGATCGCATACATGCCTATGCGATCGCATAGAGGAAAAGATCTGTGCAAAAATTGCAGAATTTTCTGATGCATTCTAAGTCCAAAAACACTCTGAACCACCCCCGAAATCACTTCTGAGCCCTCGGGGCTCCCAACCAAACACACACGCTAACTAAATATCATCCTACGAACTTGCTCGAGCGATCAAATCGCTAAAATAATATTAAAATCAAAGAATCAAACCCCAAAACTCAAAATTTTCATTTCAAAGTTCATAACTTCCAACTTTAGCTATTTAGGTCCGAAACACGTCAAACGACGTCCGATTTCGATTAAATTTCACAGAAAGCCGCTTAACACATATTTAAGACCTGTACCGGGCGTCAAAACCAAAATACGAGCCCGATACCTATTTTTCTAGCTCATTTTTATTTCTATTTTTCCTTAATAATTTCAGAAAATAATTTTACGAAAAAATTCATTTCTCGGGCCTGGGACCTCGGAATTCAATTCCGGTCATACGCCCAAGTCCCATATTTTTCTACGTACCTCCCGAGACCGTCAAATTACGGGTTCGGGTCCGTTTACCCAAAATGTTGACCAAAGTCAACTATATCAATATTAATATCATAATTCTTCAAAATTTTCACAGAATTCACATATTTTAACATAAAAACTTTTCGGCTTCGCTCCCGGACTGTGCACGTAAATTGAGGCAACTAAAAATGAGGTTTTCAAGGCCTCGGAAGCGCAGAAAAAGGGAGAAATATGGTGATGACCCCTTTGGGTCGTCACACGAAGGAGGAGAAGGAGGAGGAGAAAGGGGCTGAAGTTGTTTAAAAAGTGGGTACAAGTTAAAAAAAATTTAAAAAATGGGTATAGGTTAAATGGAGGCGACCAAATAGGGCGCATCGTGCAATTTTTACCTACTTGGGTAGGGTTGGGTTGGAGTTTTTTTAGCCCATTTAAAAATGAGACTTATAAGGCTGGCCCAAGTCAGTCCGCTGACCCTTGAGGCTTGAACGAGGCTGGGCCTGGGCCTGCCCCTGGGCCAAAAATTAATTAAATTTAAATTTAAATATTTTTAAAAACTAAAAACTAAAAAAAATATTAACTATAATCCCTATTTTCCAACCTTAAATTGCTCATTTACCCTTCCATATCAACTAAAATTTATATTTTTGACATGCATGTAGTATGACAAGATTAGTTTTTCTTTTGCTTAAATAAAAACGAACTAGGAAAGTTTTAAGTGGCTACTAATAATTTTTTCAAAAGAAAATATTACTTTATTTGGCTCATAATCAATTTGGTTATTTTAATATATTATTAATTATTAAATTGCTCTTCAGTATAGAAAAAAAGTTAAATTTTACCCAAAGAAAATTAACAACACTAGCAAATTTTATGGAGGATAATGATGAAATCAACTAATAATGTTAAAAATAAATTAAAAAACCTTAACATATAACGTATTGAAGCAATACCTGAACCTAAGAAAAGTGAAAGAAAAGTACTAAAAAAATATTCATGTAACGTTAAAAAAAGAAGAGCTAGAGATACAGAGAATTTACATTTCATTTACGAGATTTCTTGTCAAATATCAAGATTCTTGTACACTCTAAATAAACAAAAGTCGTTCATATGATTAAGAGATTACGTCACGAAAAAATATTTTTTTCTAAAGAAAATTGAAGGGCCGACCTGCCCTAGCCCGCGACATTCTTAGGGCTGGACTGGTAATTTTAAGGCCCATATAAATGAAGGATAGGCCCGCCCTAGCCTTCCAAATTTAAAAGCCCATGAGGCTTGAGTTGGGTTGGGCTGGGCTAGCCCGTTTTTACAGCTCTGATGATGATGTAAAACTTTTTGCACTATGTAACTATCCATAATCAATATAAATAGTACCATGAAAAATAATAAGTACTAACATTTTATAACAAGTTTGTAGGCATATGAATTTTATTAAAATTAAATCCATAAAATAATTTGGACTATTTTTAAATTCAAGATATATTGGTCCAAATAAATATTATGGGCCAATATATAAATGAATTAATTATATAAGTCCAATATATATGGATTAAATAAATAAGTCTTAATCCATTGGGCTAGGACCAACCTACGCACCAAACTTATACTTCCTCCAAATTCTTCCATTTTTGACGTCAATTTGCATGGAAACTCCCCAAATTGCTTCCTTTGACTCCTACATATATAAATACTATTAGTCTCAGTGTACGCGCATTGTGCGTGTACCTAATACCTTTAAATATAAATTTATTAATATCGCATAAAGAAATATTATAAGAATGTATTTTAGTTATAAAATAATATTAAAAAAAAGTTAAAGATAACAAAATCAAGAAATTAGGGATCAGGAGTTTCTTTTTTATTGAGTCCTAAAAAAATATTTTTTTCTTAACTTTTCAAGATACTACGGATATAACGTATGATGCAAAAATTAGTTTTAAAGAATAAAAAAAATTGATTAATAATAGTATAGATAGATAGATAAATAATAATAATAATAATATAATTTTTAAATACGTGTTGCACCTTTATATCATAAATGAATTAAATTTTAATAATATTTAAAAATATATTTGAGTTATACAATAATAATTCAAGAAAAGGATTAAGTTCCTGAAAATCATTAATACTAATTTTATTTAGTTAATGCAATAAATGAAGCAATTTATCACGACATTAAACCCAAACCCGGTCGTGATGGTTGGTTGGTATCAGAGCAGCAAAATATTTACTCTATGCAATCGCGAAGGTTCATCTGCGACCGCGAAACACTGATATCTTTTTCGCATTTTACTCATCGTGATCGCATCCAATTCCCCGTGATCGCGTAGAACACAGCAGTATCCAAAAACCTGCAGCTAAAAATAGCTTAGAAATGGTCCCGAACCACCACGAAACTCACTCGAGGCCCTCCGGACCTCAACCAAACATGCCAACCAATCCTAAAATATCATTCAAACTTGTTCCATCCTTCGGAATGCTCAAAACAACATCAAAACATCGAATCACCCTCGGATTCAAGCCTAAGAATTTTCAAAACTTCCGAATTTCGAATTCGATCAAAAAGACTACAAACCTCGTCCAAATGACCTGAAATTTTGCACACACGTCACAAATGACACAATGGACCTACTCCAATTTCAGGAATTCCATTCCGACCCCTATATTAAAATCTCATCGATCAACCGAAAAAAGCCAAAATTCTAATTTCGCCAATTCAAGACTAAATCTACCCCGGACCTCCAAAACACATTCCGATCGCGCTCGTAAGTCCCAAATCACCTAGCAGAGCTATTCTAACCATCAGAACTCACATCCGAACCCTCTAACACATAAGTCAATATCTGGTTGACTTTTCCAACTTAAGCCTTCTTAAAAGAGACCAAGTGTCTCAAACCTTCTTAAAAAAACTTTCCGAACCCGAGCCAACCAACCGATCACATTTAAAGCCAATAATTAACAACAACAACAACAACAACAACCCAGTATAATCCTAGTTAGTGGGGTCTGGGGAGGGTAGTGCGTACACAGACCTTACCCCTACCCTAGGGTAGAGAGGCTGTTTCCAAATAGACCCCCGGCATCCTTCCCTCCAAGAACTTTCCACCTTGCTCTTGGGGAGACTCGAACTCACAACCTCTTGGTTGGAAGTGGGGGTTGCTTACCATCAGATCAACCCCTCTTGTCAAAGACAATAATTAAGGCAAATAGAAATAAAAATGGGGAAAACGTTCGTCACATCCTCCCCTCTTAAACAAACGTTCGTCCTCGAACGAGTTAAGAAACGTCCTGAAGCCTCGAATAGATAAGGATATCTGCTCCGCATCTCCTTCTCGGTCTCCCAGGTACCCACCTCTACGGGCCGACTTCTCCACTGCACTTTCACCGAAGCTATATCTTTTGATCTCAACTTCCGAACCTGACGCTCCAAAATAGCTGCTGGCTCCACATCATAAGTGAGATCACCCTCCAACTGAATCGTGCTGAAATCCAGAACATGAGACAGGTCTCCAATATACTTCTTGAGCATAGAAACATGGAATACTGGGTGCACACCTGACAAGATACGTGGCAAGGCAAGCTCATAAGCCACCTCCCTAATCCTCCGAAGTACCTCAAAAAGTCCAATAAACCGTGGACTTAATTTACCCTTCTTTCCAAACCTCATAACACCCTTCATGGGTGAAACCTTCAACAAAACCTTCTCACCAACCATATAGGACACATCACGAACCTTCCTGTCAGCATAGCTCTTTTGTCTCGACTGCACTGTACAAAATCTCTCCTGAATCACCTTCACCTTATCTAAAGCATCCTGTACCAAATCTGTACCCAATAGCCTGGCCTTGCCCGGCTTGAACCAACCCACTGGAGATCTACACCGTCTCTCATACAAAGCCTCATATGGAGCCATCTTAATACTTGAATGCTAACTGTTATTATAAGCAAACTCCGCGAGCGGTAAGAACTGATCCCATGACCCTTCGAAATCAATAACACATGCGCGTAACAAATCCTCTAATATCTGAATAGTGCACTCAGATTGTTCGCCTGTCTGAGGGTGAAAAGCTTGCTCAACTCAACCTGAGTACCCAACTCTCGTTGTATAAACTTCCAAAACTGTGAAGTAATCTGAGTGCCCCGATTTGAGATAATGGAAATGGGGACACCATGCAACTGAACAATCTCCCGGATATATATCTCTACCAACCGCTCTGAAGAATAAGTAATGCAGATAGGTATGAAGTGCGCGAACTTGGTCAGACGATCCACAATCACCCAAATAGCATCAAACTTATTCAAAGTCCGCGGGAGCCCAACTACAAAGTCCACAGTGATTCGCTCCCACTTCCACTCTGGAATATCCATTCGCTGAAGCAAGCCACCCGGTCTTTGATGCTCATATTTCACATGCTGACAATTGAGACACCGAGCTACAAATCCCACAGTGTTTTTAGTCATTCTTCTCCACCAATAATACTGTCTCAGATCTTGATACATCTTTACGGCTCCTGGATGAATAGAATACCGCGAGCTATGGGCCTCCTCCAGAATTAACACCCGAATCCCAACTACATTGGGCACACATATCCGGCCCTGCATCCTCAACACCCCATCATCACCGATAGTCACATCTCTGGAATCATCATGCTGAACTCTATCCTTAAGGACAAGCAAGTGTACGTCATCATACTGGCGCTCTCTGATGTGCTAATATACGGAAGACCGAGAAATCATACTAGCCAATACCCTACTGGGCTCCAAAATATCCAACCTCATGAAACGATTAGCCAAAGCTGAACATCAACTGCAAGAGGTCTCTCCCCAACTGGAATATACGCCAAACTCCCCATACTTACCGCCTTTCGACTCAAAGCGTCGCCTTCCCTGGTTGATATAATATAGTAATGTCATAATCTTTAAGTAACTACAACCATCTTCGTTGCCTCAAATTGAGATCTTTCTGCTTGAACAAGTGCTGGAGGCTACGATGATCAGTATACACCTCACAAGACACCATACAGATAATGCCTCAAGATCTTCAATGCATGAAAAATGGCAGCCAACTCCAGATCGTGAACATGGTAGTTCTTCTCATGAGGCTTTAACTGACGAGAAGCATAAGCAATAACTCTACCCTCCTGCATCAGAACACACCCAATACCAACTCTCAAAGTATCACAATATATGGTATAAGAACCTGAAGCTAATGGCAATACTAGCACTGGAGCTGTGGTCAAGGCAATCTTGAGCTTTTGGAAGCTCTCCTCACACTTATCAGACCACTAAAATGAAACATCCTTCCGATTCAACCTGGCCAAGGGCGATCCAATAGACGAGAATCCCTGAACAAATCGGCAATAATAACCCGCCAAACCAAGAAAACTGCGAATCTCTTTAGTCGTGGACAGTCTGGGCCAACTCTAAACCGCTTCTATCTTCTTCGGATCCACCCGAATACCCTCGTTGGACACCACATGCCCCAAGAAAGCCACTAAATTGAGCCAGGACTCACATTTGCAGAACTTTGCATAAAGCTTCTCCTTTCTCAACCTCTGCAACACCATTCTCAAATGCTCCGCGTGCTCCTCCTGACTACGCGAGTACACCAGAATATCATCAACGAAGACTATAACAAATGAGTCGAGATATGGTCGAGACACAATGTTCATCAAGTGCATGAACGCTGCTAGGGCATTGGTCAACCCAAGAGACATCACCAAGAACTCATAATGACCATATCAGGTCCTGAAAGCTGTCTTAAAAATGTCTGAGTTACTGATCTTCAACTGGTGATAACCTGAGCGGAGATCAATCTTAGAAAATACTCTCGCTCCCTGAAGCTGGTCGAACAAATCATTGATGCAAGGCAAAGGATACTTGTTTTTAATTGTCACTTTGTTCAACTGCCTGTAATCAATGCACATTCTCATCGTGCCATCCTTCTTCTTCAAAAAGAGAACTGGCACGCCCCACGGTGACACACTAGGACGAATGAACCCTTTATCCAAAAGTTCCTGAAGCTGCTCCTTTAACTCATTCAGCTCCGCTGGTGCCATACTATATGGTGGAACAAGAATGGGCTAGTTGCCCGACACCAAGTCAATACCAAAATCTATTTCCCTGTCCGATGGAATACGCGGCAGGTCTGCAGGAAATACATCGGAAAAATCTCTCACAACTGGAACAGATTCAATACGGGAAGTCTCTGCACTGACATCCCTCACAAAAGCTAGATATGAAAGAAAACCTTTCCTAACCATACGCTGGGCCTTTAAGAAAGAAATCACTTTGCTGGGAACATAATCGGTCGAATCTCGCCACTCAATCCGTGGCACACCAGGCATAGTCAAAGTCACTGTCTTAACGTGACAGTCCAGAATAGCCCGGCACGGAGATAACCAGTACATGCATAGAATGATATCAATGTCCACCATACACAATAGTAATAGATCCACTCGGTTCTCTAGACCTCCAATAGACACAATACACGATCGGTACATACAGTCTACCACAATAGTATTGCCCATCGGCATAGTAACTTGAAGAAAAGAAACAAGGGACTCACATGGCATATCTTGATAATGGGAAAAATAAGACGACACATAAGAGAAAGTAGAGCCAAGGTCAAATAACTCAGAAGCATCCCTGCGACAGACTGGGATAATACCTATAATCACCGCATCTGAAGCAATCGCATCGGGCCTAGCTGGAAGTGCATAGAAGCAAGCCTGTCCACCTCCAGATCGACCTCCCCCTCTGGGACGACCCCTAAATGACTGTCCCTCACCCCTAACTGGGTGGGTGGGTGGTGAAGTGGTTGGGGATGAGGCTGAGGCTGATGACTGACCCCTCTGCTAAGAACAACAAGTGCACTACCTCCACAAGTGGCCCATATCTCCACACTCATAATAACTCCCAAGTGCTGGAGACGGGGACTGATGGGAACCCCTACCTCCGGTATGACTAGCAGACGCCCCTGGTATAGAAGAATCCTGAACCGATAGAGCACGGGAAGAACCCTGGGTTGGAAGTGCACTAAGTGAAGAATGGCCCTACTGAGAACCGTAAGAACTGTGGCCTGAAGATGTCCCATGATAACCTGGGCGAGCTGATTGACCATGTCGGAACTGTCATCCTCTGCCGTGCTGAAAGTGGCCCCTCGAAGGTGCACCCCCATAACTACCATGACCACGAGGCCTCTTGGCCTCCCTCTCCTCACGCTCCTGGCGTCAAACTGACTCAATCTCTCAGGAAATATCCATAATCTCCTCAAATGTAGCACCTGATACCCTCTCCCTAGTCATGAGAACCTGAAGCTGGCAAGTGAGGCTACCAACAAACCTCCGGATCCTCTCTTTCTCTCAGTAGCAACCAGCCAAATAGCATGTCGAGCCAACTCCGAGAACCTCATCTCGTACTGGGTAACTGTCATCTCCCCTTGTCAAAGCTGCTCGAACTGTCTCCGCAGCTCCTCCCTGCAGGACTGTGGGACATACTTCTCCAAAAATAAGGTGGAGAACTGCTGCCAGGTCAGAGGTGCTGAACCAACAGGCCTACGCCTCTCAATATGCCTCCCACTAAGTGAAGGCAGCTCCGGTAAACTGGAAGGTCATAAATGCAATCCCGCTAGTCTCTAGAATACCCGTAGTGCGAAGAATCTGCTGATATCTGTCTAAGAAACCCAGGGCATCCTCTCCTCTGCACCACTGAAAGTAGGAGGCTGGAGTCTGCCAAACCTCTCCAATCTACACTGCTCATCCTCCGGCATAACATGAGCTACATAACCCTGAATAGCTGCCACCGGCTGGGCTAGTGGTGCCTCCGATGTCTGCACTCCCTGAACCACCGGATCGGGTGTACGTGCGGCGTGAGTCTGAGAGCCTCCCCCTGCCTGAGAAGTAGCTGTGGCATTAGAAACTGCGACCGCCTAAGAAAGGCTAGTGCATACTGTCAATATCTGAGCCAGAGTCTCCTGAAGACCCGGAATCACAATGGGCACAACTGGTGCCTGAGATGGTGCTGCTGGAGCGTCCACCACTGGGACCTGACCCTAAACTGGGGCGGCTGGTGGGTCTACAGGTGCTGTCCCATCTACTGCGGGGGCTTTACCTCTTCCCCTACCACGTCCTCGGCCACTTCCTCGGCCTCTAGTGGCTCTCGCTGGTGGTATTGGTGACCGTCCGTCCTGACCGATAGAGCGTGTCCTCACCATCTGTGAGAGAATAGGATAAAAGAAGTTTAGTATTCGGATGAGAAACTTTGCACGACAAGAATTTCAAGAATATTGAATTTTCCTATAGGTTTTGCAGCCTCTCGAGGATAAATACAGACGTCTCCATACCGATCCGCGAGACTCTGCTAAACCTGCTCATGACTCGTGAGACCTATGTAACCTAGGCTCTGATACCAACTCCGTTGTACAGACTTCCAAAAATGTGAAGTAAATTGAGTGCCCCGATCAGAAATGATGGAAATGGGGACACCATGCAACCAAACAATCTCCCGGATATATATCTCTGCCAACCGCTCTAAAGAATAAGTAGAGCAGATAGGTATGAAGTGCGCGGACTTGGTCAGCCGATCCACAATCACCCAAATAGCATTGAACTTCTTCAAAGTCCGCGGGAGCCCAACTACAAAGTCCAGAGTCATCCGCTCCCACTTCCACTCTGGAATATCCATTCGCTGAAGCAAGCCACCCGGTCTCTGATGCTCATATTTCACCTGCTGACAATTGAGACACCGAGCTACAAATCCCACAATGTCTTTCTTCATTCTTCTCCACCAATAATACTGTCTCAGATCCTGATACATCTTCGCGGCACCTGGATGAATAGAATACCGCGAGCTATGGGCCTCCTCCAGAATCAACACCCGAAGCCCATCTACATTGGGCACACATATCTGGCCCTGCATCCTCAACACCCCATCATCACCGATTGTCCCATCTCTGGCATCATCATGTTGAACTCTGTCCTTAAGGACAAGCAAATGTGTGTCATCATACTGGCGCTCTCTGATGCACTCATATAGGAAAGACCGAGAAATCACACTAGCCAATACCCTACTGGGCTCCGAAATATCCAACCTCACGAACCGATTAGCCAAACTTGAACATCAACCGCAAGAGGTCTGATTCGGATCCCAGTGCATTCTCCTTCTATTTCAGCTTTCTTTTGATTCAGTATGTAGTAGTGGATTAGACTCTTGACTTTTAGTGTCGTTTTAGATACTCATGACTAGTGACACCCCGATGTAGGGATGTGTTGGTTTATTTTATTTCCACAACTTATATTGTTATTTTTGGGATTTATTTATATTAAAGACCTTGGTTTATTATTTTAACTGCTTAAGGTGAATTCGAAGTGTGTCGGCTGGCCTTGTATTCACGAGAGGTGCCATCACGACCAGGTTTGGGTTTACGGTCATGGCAAGTACTTGTCACAACCCTAAACCCAAACCCGATCGTGATAGTTGGTATCAGAGCAACAGAATATTTACTCTATACGATCACAAAGCACTGACGTTTTTTTCGCATTTTACTTATCGTGATCGCGTCCAATTCCCCGCAATCGCGTAGAACACTACTGTAGCAAAAAACCAGCAGCTAAAAATAGCTTGGAAATGGTCTGGAACCACCCCGAAACTCACCCGAGGCCCCCGGGACCTCAACCAATCCTAAAACATCATTTAAACTTGTTCCAGCCTCCGGAACACTAAAACAACATCAAAACATCGAATCATCCTCGGATTCAAGCCTAAAAATTTCCAAAACTTCCAAATTACGAATTCGATCAAAAAGTCTATCAAACCTCGTCCGAATGACTTGAAATTTTGCACACACATCAAAAATGATACAACAGACCTACTCCAATTTTCGGAATTCCATTCCGACCCCTATATCAAAATCTCACCTATCAACCGAAAAATGCCAAAATTCCAATTTCGCCAATTCAAGCCTAAATCTACTCCGAACCTCCAAAACACATTCCGATAACGCTCGTAAGTCCCAAATCACCTAACGAAGCTATTTGAACCATCAGAACTCACATCCGAGCCCTCTAATGCATAAGTCAACATCCAGTTGACTTTTCCAACTTAAGCCTTCTTAAAAGAGACTAAGTGTCTCAAACCTTCTTAAAAAACCTTTCCGAACCCGAGCCAACCAACCCGATCACATTTAAAGCCAATAACTAAGGCAAATAGAAATAGAAATGGGGAAAACGAAGGGTAACTCATGAGACGACCGACCGGGTCATCACATCCTCCCCCTCTTAAATAAATATTCATCCTCGAACGAGTCAGGAAACGTACCTGAAGCCTCGAATAGGTGAGGATACCACATCTCCTGCTCGGTCTCCTAGGTAGCCTTCTTCACGGGCCAACCTCTCCACTACACTTTCACTGAAGCTATATCTTTTGATCTCAACTTCCCAACCTGATGCTCCAAAATAGCTGCTGGCTCCACATCATAAGTCAGATCACCCTCCAACTGAACCGTGCTGAAATCCAGAACATAAGACGGGTCTCCAATATACTTTTTGAGCATAGAAATACGGAATACTGGGTGCACACCTGATAGGCTGTGTGGCAAGGCAAGCTCATAAGCCACCTCCCCTATCCTCCGAAGTACCTCAAAAGATCCAATAAACCGTGGACTTAATTTACCCTTCTTTCCAAACCTCATAACACCCTTCATGGGTGAAACCTAAAGGTGTCTAACGGGTGGGCCGGGCCGGGCCGGGATTTTTTTGACCCGTACGGGTCCGGTTACGGGTTGGGTTTTAACGAGTTTAACGGGTTCGAGTTAATCCAGATAAAAATTGAACCATAAGGGTTACGGGTTGAGGGGGCCGGGCCGGGCCGGGTTTAGTGTATTTTTAATTTATTTATTTTTGGAATTTTATATAACTATTGTAAGTTATATTAATACTTTGTATTAATTTAAAGAATACAAGGAAGTTGAGAAAAATTGCACTTATAAATTGCAAGTACTACATTTATTTCAAAATTCAAAATTAAAGTTTGCATTTAAAAAGTAAATTAACAAAAAAATAGTAAAACTAAATTTTCATGCATAATAAATTAATAATACTTCAAATTAATCTAACAAACTAAAACATTAAACATAAATACGTGTAATAATTTTAAAATAATACAAATTGTCTTAAAATCTTAAAATAACACATATATAGCATATTTTAAAAATAATACATTACCATCGTATTCTATGATTTGAGCATTTATAGTTTTATACCCTAAATATATACACTATATGTTAAATTCCAATAATTTTAAATTATGTAATTAGTATACAATAATTGGTATATTCATGGTATATTTATAGCATATTCATAGTATATTCACGGTATATTCACGGTATATTCATGTTATATTCACGTTTCGGGCCGGTCAGGGCCGGGCCGGTTAACCGATTTAATGGCACTGTTCATCTAACGGGTTTTACCGGACCGGGTAACCCGTTTCAAAAATTTAAACCATCCAAACCCAGCCCAGCCCCTACCGAGCCCAGCCTAGCCCCCCCTTACTGGTCCGAGCCGGTTTCGGGTTCTACCGATCTGGGCTGATCCGGAACCGAGCTGACCCGGCCCGTTTAACACCTCTAGTGAAACCTTCAACAAAACATTCTTACCAACCATATAGGACATCACGAACCTTCCTGTCAGCATAGCTCTTTTGTCTCGACTGTGCTGTACGAAGTCTCTCCTGAATCACCTTCACCTTATCTAAAGCATCCTGTACCAAATCTGTACCCAATAACCTGGCCTCGCTCGACTCGAACCAACCCACTGGAGATCTACACCGTTTCCCATACAATGCCTCATATGGAGACATCTGAATACTTGACTAGTAACTGTTATTATAAGCAAACTCCGTGAGCGATAAGAACTAATCCCATGACCCTCCAAAATCAATAACACAAACGCGTAACATATCCTCCAATAACTGAATAGTGCGCTCGAACTATCCGTCCGTCTGAGGGTGAAAAGTTGTACTTAACTCAACCTGAGTACCCAACTCTCGTTGTACAGACTTCCAAAATTGTGAAGTAAACTGAGTGCCCCGATCTGAAATGATAGAAATGGGGACACCATGCAACCGAACAATCTCCTGGATATATATCTCTGCCAATCGCTCTGAAGAATAAGTAGTGCAGATAGGTATGAAGTGCGCAGACTTGGTCAGCCGATCCACAATCACCCAAATAGCATCGAACTTATTCAAAGTCCATGGGAGCCCAACTAAAAAGTCCATAGTGATCCGCTCCCACTTCCACTCTGGAATATCCATTCGCTGAAGCAAACCACCCGGTCTCTGATGCTTATATTTCACCTTCTAACAATTGAGACATCGAGCTACAAATCCCACAATGTCTTTCTTCATTCTTCTCCACCAATAATGCTGTCTCAGATCCTGATACATCTTCGCGGCTCCTGGATGAATAGAATACCGCGAGCTATGGGCCTCCTCCAGAATCAACTCCCAAAGCCCATTTACATTGGGAACACATATCCGGCCCTGTATCCTCAACACCCCATCATCACTGATAGTCACATCTCTGGCAACATCATACTGAACTCTATCCTTAAGGACAAGAAAATGTGGGTCATCATACTGGCGCTCTCTAATGCGCTCATATAGGGAAGACCAAGAAATCACACTAGTGAATACCCTACTGGGCTCTGAAATATCCAACCTCACGAACCGATTAGCCAAAGCCTGAACATCAACTGTAAGAGGTCTACTTTGATGTGACGACCCGGCCGGTCGTCTCATGAGTTACCGCTCTATTTTCCCATTTTTGTTTCTATTTGCCTTAATTATTAGAATTAAATGTGATCAGGTTGGTTGGTTCGAGTTCGGAAAGATTTTTTTAAGAAGGTTTGAGACACTTAGTCTATTTTAAGAAATCTTAAGTTGGAAAAGTATCCACCTTATTCGGAGGTTGGTGGAACAATATAGGGAAAGGAAGAAGGATTTGCACATGGTATTTATTGATCTGGAGAAAGCCTATGACAAGGTTCCTAGAGAGGTTCTATGGAAGTGCCTGGAGGCAAAAGGTGTGCCGGTTGCTTACATTAGGGTGATTAAGGACATGTATGATGGAGCTAAGACTCGGGTCAGGACAGTGGGAGGTGACTCGGAGCATTTTCCGGTTGTTATGGGATTACACCAAGGGTCTGTGCTCAGCCCATTTCTTTTTGCCCTGGTAATGGATGCACTGACACACCATATTCAAGGGGAGGTGCCATGGTGTATGTTATTTGCTGATGACATAGTGCTTATTGATGAGATGCGTGGCTGCGTCAATAAGAGGCTAGAGGTTTGGAGACAGACCCTTGAGTCTAAGGGTTTCAAGTTGAGCAGGACTAAGATGGAGTACTTAGAGTGCAAGTTTAGTGCTGAGCCGACGAAAGCGGGATTGGACGTGAGGCTTGATTCACAACTCACCTAAGAAGGGTAGTTTCAAGTACCTTGGGTCGGTTATTCAGGGGGATGGGAAGATCGACGAGGATGTCACACATCGTATAGGAGTTGTCACACCTCCTCTTTCCGCTACCCGCGAGGGCGCAAGGGAGTTTTTCCAATTAAAGGACAATCGAAACGGGATTTATTTATTTAATTCAGAGTCGCCACTTGGGAGATTTATGGTGTCCCAAGTCACCGGTT
>MU737583.1:2013-27879 GCA_026770625.1 Nicotiana glauca | reverse complement strand
TTCATGATTGATAAAGTGAGTTGGTAAATTTGTATGAAGCATAAACAGAAGGGATTCCATCAATAGGGGAAGTCATTACCTTAGCTTGTCTCTCATATTTGTCTACAACCTTAGTTATTAGATATAGCTTGTTATTTTTTTACAACTTTAGCTCATAAAGAAACCTCAAATAGTGATTCAAAAGTCTTTGGAAACTGGTTCTAAAGAATTTAGTGGGTCTAAAGGTAGTAGTTGATAGGTTAACTCTCTGTGGATTCGAACCTGGGCATAATACTCGGGTTTTATTTGCAACATCCGCAGAATCTTATTTAGAGGATATACTTGGGCGTGATCATATAGCACAGTGAGTCTGGAAATCAGATTCACTCGAACATAACCACCCTTATCTCTAGTCTGTACCCAGCTCATCTCTTCTCTCTCTAGATTCTTCCAAACATGATCAATGAGAACTGAACTTGCATGTGTTATGATTTGTTTCCATTACTTGATTTAGCTCAAGTTAACATGATATCAGAGCAGCAATTCTGAAATTAGGGCTCCAATGCAACTTACGGCGACCCTTGCAGTGAGCTTTGACGAAATCGGGTGTTTTTTTGACTCAATCACGATGGCACGAAATGAGGTATATTTACTCGAACATAATTATTCGTTATTTCTTCAAGCGGCAAATGTACCAGGACTAGTTTTAGTTCCAATAAAACTCACATGTCTTGAGAATTACGTGTTGTGGAGTAGGGCAATGAAGCTAACTCTTTTGGGCAAAAGTAGCTTGAATTTGTTGACAGAACTTATGTGAAAAACATGTTCAGGGGTAAACTCGCAGAAGAATGGGAGAAGTGCAATGCGATTTTACTTTCATGGATTGGTAGTACTGTCGCAGCTGAGTTCACGCCTAGCATCATGTTTGCATCTAGTGCGAAGAAAGTGTGGAGTGATTACAAGAAAAGGTTTGATAAATGCAGTTTGACTAGAATATATCATCTATGGATAGAACTTGCAAATTTGAAACAAGGTACAGATTCTGTAACTACTTACTGCTAAAAAATGAATCACCTATGGAATGAGCTAGATGTGTTAGTTCCCTTACCTACATGTGATTGTGAAGAAGTTAGGCCATCCATAGAACATCTAGCTAATAAAAGGTTACTATATTTAATGTGATGAAAGCTATAATAACGTGAGGAGTAATGTACTGCTTAGAAGATCCGTAGTTACTATAAATGAGGCATATGCCATGTAACACAATAAGAGAGTCAAAGATCTTTGGGTGTTGGTGATGTAAATAGGGATCCCTTAACTATGTTAGCAGGGAGGACCCAAGTTTCAAGCCTAAGAAAACATGGCTAGTCTATGAGCATTGTGGATACAAAGGACACCTAAAGGAAAACTGTTATAAAATTATTGGATATCCAGATGATTTCAAAAGTAAAAAGAAATCATCTAGGAGGAAGAACCTATGTCAACAATGCAGTTGTAGAGGAAAGCAACAATGGTGGAAACCTTCCACAAGGACACTTCCTAACATAAGAACAATATAAATAACTGGTGGGATTGCTGAACAAGCCATCTAGGGGTGAGAGTTCTATCAACATGGCAAGTATTGTTGCTTCATTATCCAGTGCTTCTTTAAGAGAGTGGATAATAGACTCTGGAGCATCACACCACATTTCTTGCAATATAGAGGTTTTGAACAATACAAAAGGATTAGAAATAAAGGAATAAAATGGTGTGCAATTACCAACAAGAAGTAGAGCTGAGATAACACACACATGTGATGCAGTGATTTTAGGAGATCAGTGCATTAAGGATCTTTTATATGTGCCATATTTTAAGTTTAATCTGTTATCTGTAGCAAAGTAAACAAAGGACCTTAGATGCTTTGTTGGATTTTACCTTGACTTTTCTTTATTATAGGAACTTTACTATGGCAAGGTATTGGGGATGGTAAGGAGTCTGGAGGTCTATATGTGCCGAAGGAAAGGGGTGCAACAATAGCAGCTGGATCAGTATCAAAATAATACATAGAGAGTGCACTTTGGCACTACAGGCTAGGTCATGCTTCATTGAAATCTATGTAACACATTTTATCTCTACACGATAGAATAAATACTAGACAATTAGAAACTTGCAATATATGTCCTTTCCCTAAATAATGTAGGTTGCAATTTCCTATTAGCAACTCTAAGTCCACTACTATTTTTGAACTTGTTCATATAGATGTTTGGGGACCCTATAAGGTGCCCACTTATGATATAAAAAGGTATTTTGTTACAGTTGTTGATCATTTAAGCAGATACACTTGGGTTTGTTTGATTCAATCAAAATGTAAAGTTTGTGTTGTGCTGAAGAATTTTTTGTCTTTAATTCAGACTCAATTTAGTGTGTGCGTTAAGATTATGAGATCTAATAATGTGACTGAGTTCTTTAATACATAGTGTAATGAATTGTTGCCATCTCTTGGAATCTTACACCAAAGTAGCTGACCTTATACACCTAAATAGAATGGGATGGTAGAAGGAAGCACATACACATCTTAGAAGTAGCCAAGGCATTAAAGTTTCAGAGTGGAGTTCCTATCAAATTGTTGGGTGACTGTGTAAATACTATTGTATATTTGATCAATAGAATACCTTTATCAGTGTTGGCAAGAAAAAACACCTTTTGAATTGCTATATGTCAACCTTAGTAAGTTGGATCATCTAAGGGTCTTTGGTTGTTTATGCTATGCAAGCAATCTACCTAGAAGAGACAAGTTTCCACCTAGAGCAAGGAAGGCAATCTTCATAGGTTCTGCTGAAACTCAAAAGGGACACATGTTATATGATATGGAGACATAATCCTTTTTTGTCAGTAGAGATTTTCACTTCAGAGAAGTCTGCTTCCCTTTCAAAATGGCAACTGTTGAAGAAGGTGATCCATTTCTCCAGCAACCAACTCAACGCATAATACCTCAACCAGATCAAATTTCTACTCAATGTGACAATGTTGACACTAATCATCATGCTCAGCCCGCACCTCTAGCACCTCCTACAGATGACTCACTCCTTGAAGATAATGTTGAGATTGATATTATTGATGCTCAATTACATAATCATCATATGCCAGATGTTGTTGAATCAACTAATGAAGCTAGTGAGCAGCCTAAGCCCGTAGTTGCTGAAATTAGTGAGCATCCTGCACCAGCAGGTGTACCACAAAATAGTACTCCATCATGCATTACCAACAGGCCTAAGAAGAAGACATGGCCTCCCATTTGTATGAAGGGTTATGTGAATCCTACAAAAAGAGCAGCTGGTCACAAATATCCTATATCCAACCATGTTGGTTATTCACATCTGTCAGCCTCATATAAGTCTTATTTACAGGCTTTCTCAGTTCTCACTGAACCTAGAAGCTTCAAGGAAGCTGCAACTGAAAAGAGTTGGATTGAGGCAATGAAGCAAGAGAGTGAAACCTGTACAAGTACCAAAGACAAGACAAAACTCAGGAGAAACAAGCCTAGTGCGGCCGCACTACACTTTGTGCGGTCCGCACTAGGGAGATTCAGAGAGTTGGATTTTCAGGCATCAAGGAAGTGCGGCCACAGAAGGTTTTGTGCGGTCCGCAGTGAGGCACCATAGTTGCACGACCATTATGTGCGGTCCGCAAAACCAAAGTTCAAAGAGATGCCAAATTCAGAAGATGAAGCATGTGCAGTCCGCGGTCCATTCTACGCGGACCGCATTAAAAGCCTCAACGGCCGTAGTCCATTCTGTGCGGTTCGTGGAGCTTGGGTTTAGAGAGTCGAAATTTCAAGTTCAAGAGCCTAGTGCGGCCGCACACTATTTTGTGCGGTCCGCATTGACCCCGGTAACGGTGCCAAAAAGTGACAGCTGCCTACTCCGTACCACTAAAAATTAGTGAGAGAGGGTCGCAATAACTTTTAGCTGATTTTGGGTCGGGATCAATTTTCACAGAGAGCTAGAATTGGAGTCGAGTATCTATTTAGGTTTGAATTGCGTATTTGTTCCAAATATCAATTCTATTCATTTTTGTTTTTTCTTTATATTCTACTATGATAAAACTACAAATTACAGGCAGTGATGGGTATAAACAACTGGATGCAGACTGCCTCATCCAAGTTGTCACATTGACTACTAGTGCAGCGGCTCAGTCGGTACCTCAACCAGCACAGGTCCCACAGTCGATAGAGGATGCTTTGAAGGAGATACTTAAGAACCAGAAGAAAATTCTCACCATTCAGGATGCATTGTCCAAGGTAGTCGATTCACACAACAAGGCTCTTAAGGAGCTTGCTAAGGAGCATAAGAAGCTGCGGAAGACACGGGCCTCCAAGGAGTCCGTGAAGGAGCTGCGGGCAGATGTTGATAGACTGAAGGCAGACCAGGTGCCTTTGGACCTATTTCTTGATGATCGAGTCCCAGCAGCTCATCCACAGCTGGAGCAGACCTAGAGGCCTCCGAAGTGGAGGAAGATTCCTAGAGCAGATGATGCCATTATCCAATTGGCGGACCCACTGGAGGCTTCCTCCAGTCAGCCACAGGATATTCCAATTCCTGAGCCTGTCCAGGTCCAGGCCCAGGTCCCACTAGCAGCGGAGCATACCACCGGGAACCAGTCTGAGGTTCCCGATCACACAGAGGATCCAGGGACCACCCATGATCTTATGCAGACAGACACGACTTAGGGAGTCTTCTATATCCTTTTCTATATTTTTTGGTGCTTATTAGACTAGTTGGCATTTGGGACATTGCCAACTTTTATTTGAGGGGGTGAGCCCTACATTTTTGTAGATGACTGTATATATTGATATTTTTATGCTTTCTTGATTTTTCACATTTGATCTTTATATAATTTGATATTATCGCACTTTTATTAAACTTTTAGTCTGTATATAAAGTTACATTCATTGTATATATTCATCCCATCTATTGTATATTTAAATCCCCTCTTGTATATATTTATTCTATTTTTTGCATTTTTTTTGTTTTTAGCTTCTTATTTGGCATTCGTAGCTTTTTGTTTTCGGAGTTTGCAATAAGCCTTCAGTTTTCTTAATGCCAAAGTTCTTTCCAAAGGTGGAGTGTTGTGTGAACTGGGTGGCTCTTCCCAATTATGGATGGCGTGACAACCTTCTTAAGGGTTTGAGTCCGTTTTTCTTTTTCTTTTTGGTTTTTAGTAGTTAGTAGTTAATGGTGCCACAAGCAAAGCTTCACTTAAGCCTAGCACATTTGCCTTTGATCTTATGGCAAAAAATAAATTGTTGTGTTTATGATGGTGAAAGTTGTGACCTAGACACTTTTGCATTGGCCGATAATCATCATGTGGTGTTTCGGGACCATAGTGTGCTCAAATTGTATCTAAGGTCGTTGTGGGCCCTCGACTCTATGTGTTTAGCAATCCCTTAGCTTGTGTGGTGAGTAATTGAATTGCAAGTCGAAGTCCCGAACCATTGGTCTAGAACTTTCCCTGAATGTTTGTTGAGGCAAAATCTTAGGTGAATTTTGACTTAAGACATGATTATAGGCTCTCCTTGATCCAAATGATAGTTTGAACAATTCCATAGCCTACCAAAGATAAGATCCCTAGTTAACCCTTTTGAGCCTTAGACCTTTTTCTTTCAAGAACCATGATACAAGCCTATACCTGTTCTAAAAGATACCCTCTCTTGGCACCCAATATTTTCTTTAGCACATGGAAAAAGTATAAGTTTGGGGGGAGAGATGAAGATTGCAACAAAGTGGTAAAAAGGCACAAAAATGAAGAAAAGGAAAGACAATGAAAAAGAAAGAAAAGCAAAAAGACAAAAAGTATGTTCAATGTGAAAAAGAATAAAAAGAGATTTAAGAAAAGCAATGAATGAAAGGTGTGGAAAGTTGAAAAAGGAGAAAATGTGTGAAAAGCACAAGAAAGAGTGACATTGTGTCTCTCTAACTCCTTAGAACGAAGTGAAATGACACAAAAAGTCAAGTGAATTGTGCCAAATAAATCAAAAGAAGTGCTTAAGGGAAGATGGAACTCACTTGAACAAAAACATGACCTACCCTAGACCAAAACCTTCACAATGACTCCATAAAAGCCTTATATGATCTTGAGTCAAATGAAGCTTACATTAGTGGATACTTACATAAGGGGCAATCATATGGTACTTAGAGCCGGACTTGTGACCTTTCCTTGAGAGAGATGAGTGAATTCCAATAATCTCGTTTTGTGTGCCAATATTCTAAATGTGAGGTTTGCTAAGGGAGAATCGAGGATGTGTGAGTTTGGGTTCCACAATGACCAAAGTAATTGAAAGAGTTCTTTGATGTGTTGAATCAACTCTTGATGCTCTTGTGTCGCGCTTGATCCATGAGTTTTCAAAGGTTAAATGTTGTTAATGACTCATGTGTGTCGAGAGCAATTGTTAGTTCCAATTGATGCTAGTTGAGGTTGCTTTAGGAAAGCTGAAAATTTCTTGGATTTTTCCTTAAGGGGTGAGTCTTATTTTGTTTGCTTGAGGACAAACAAAAGCTTAAGTTTGGGGAAGTTGATAACTAGGGATTTTGATACATTTTATACCCCTTTGTGATTATGCTTTGATTATAAATTCATACAAAATAGTCTCAAAAGGCTCATAAGTTGTGCTTGATTGTAGGTTTGATTAACAAAGTGACAAGATGTCAAAGATCGGCTCAAAAGGAGTGAAACCTGCACAAGTACCAAAGACAAGACAAAACTCAGGAGAAACAGGCCTAGTGCGGCCACACTACACTTTGTGCAGTCCGCACTAGGGAGAT
Organism: Nicotiana glauca; assembly: GCA_026770625.1. Classification (NCBI taxonomy): domain Eukaryota; kingdom Viridiplantae; phylum Streptophyta; class Magnoliopsida; order Solanales; family Solanaceae; genus Nicotiana; species Nicotiana glauca. The sequence continues at coordinate 21,100 of MU737583.1, read as the reverse complement.
TCAGAGAGTTGGATTTTCAGGCATCAAGGCAGTGCGGCCGCAGAAGGTTTTGTGCGGTCCGCACTGAGGCACCGCGACCACACGACCATTCTGTGCGGTTCGCAGAACCAAAGTTCAAAGAGATGCCAAATTCAGAAGATGAAGCCTGTGCGGTCCGCAATCCATTCTGCGCGGACCACATTGAAAGCCTTCGCGGCCGCAGTCCATTCTATGCGGTCCGCGGAGCCTGGGTTCAGAGAGTCAAAATTTCAAGTTCAAGAGCCTAGTTCGGCCGCACACCATTTTGTGCGGTCCGCACTGACCCCGCATGGGCAATTTTGTCCAGTTTTTCCAGCTTAGTATAAATAGATTCTTTTTCTGTTTTTAGGGCATTAGATATTACAAGACTGTAGATGCGCTCGTGAGACGATATTTCTTAGCCATTTTGGGCACTTTTACTTAGTTTTAATCATTGAAGCTTTGTATTTACTTTAGTAATTAATTAATATGTCTTTCTCTTCATCTATTTCTCTGATTTTCTCTTCAAACATGAGTAGCTAGACCTATTAGCTAGGGTTGTGGATCAACCCTAGTGTGGGTAATTGATGGGTGTTATGATTTAAGGTTAGATTGACTATGAGTGTTTCTTATTCGGGTCAATTTTATGGTTTAATTTATGAATTAGTGGTTGCAAACACTAGTTTGTGCTAAGTTGACTTGGGATCTTCTTGAGAAAGAGAGCCTAAGTCTCCAAAATTGACTCAACACGGAATTGGGATGGACTCAAGAGATTTGATAGTCCCAATTAAAGGGTTAAACCTCGAGAGAGTAATTACCTGACTTGAACCCTAGTTGCTTGGGAAAATATGCATATCCAATTAGTCTTGAGATAGTCAATTGGGCAAAATCACTCTTTCTACCGAGAGGTGTAGAATGGGTAGTATCAAGCAATGGTTATAACATATTCCCAATCATGCCAATTGTGCCTTAGATGCAATTACCCGTCAATTAGCCACCTAGATAAAAGTCACTACCCTAGTGCCTTTTAAACCATCAGATACAATTTGTAGTAATTTACTCTTAGTTTAATTTAGTTGCAATTATAATTTGTAGTTTGATTATAGTAGAATATAAAGAAAAACAAAAAATGAATAGAATTTGGAACAAATACGTAATTCAAACCTAAATAGATACTCGACTCCAATTCTAACTCTCGGTGGAAATCGATCCCGGCCCAAAATTGGGCAAAAGCTATTGCGACGCTCTCTCGCTACTTTTTAGTAGTGCGGAGTAGGCAGCGATCAACTACCATAAAACCTTCTCACATGTGACAAAAATAGTCACAATTAGGACAATAATTGGGGTGGCAACATCTAAAGATTGGCCATTATTCCAGATAGATGTTAATAAAGAATTCTTCCAAGGTGATTTGGAGGAAGAAATCTACACGAAAATTCCTCAGGGGTTCCAACAAGAGGGGAAGTATAAGGTTTGTAGGTTGTTGAAATCCCTATATGGACTCAAACATTCTTCTAGACAGTAGAACATAAAACTAACCACTGTTCTCGTGCAAGCTAGATATGTACAAAGTCCATGATCATTCTATTTTCTCTAAGAAGAGAGGGGCAATTATTTTGATCATTCTAGTATATATTGATAATTTATTAATTACATATAGTAATTCTAACTTGATACAAGAGGCAAAGGATTCCCTAAATGGCAACTTCAAGATGAAGGACTTCGGGGAACTAAGGTACTTCTTAGGTATAGAAGTGATGAGGTCAAAAGAACGAATACATCTTAATCAAAGAAAATATGCTTTGGAATTGGTATCTGAAATAGGTCTTAGTAGTTGTAAACCTATTACCACACCAATGGAACTCAACCATAAGCTAACAACTGTAGACTATGATAAGCATATGGGAATCATTGGAGATGCAGAATTGGAAGATATAACAGCTTATTAGAAATTAATAGGAAAGTTACTCTATTTGACAATTACAAGACCAGTTCTATGCTTTGTAGTACAACTTCTGAGCCAATTTATGCAAATGCCAAAAACAATCTCATTTGAATGCAGCAAAGAGGATTGTCAGATACATCAAAGGTTCACCAGGCCTTGGAATACTTTTGAAGAGAGGAGACACCCATACACTCACAGCTTACTATGACTCAGATTGGGCTGTTTGTCCCAACACTAGGAGATCAATCACAGGCTATGTTGTGAAGATGGGAGATTCATTGTTGTCTTGGAAATCTAAGAAATAATAAACAGTAAGTAGAAGCTCGGTAAAAGCTGAATACAGAATCATGGCAGCTGTAGTTGCAGAAGTCATTTGGATGACAGGATTATTGGGAGAGCTGGGAGTGAAGGTGCATAAGCCAGTACATCTATATTGTGACAGCAAAACTGCTATGCAAATATCAGCAAATCTTATATTTCATAAGAGAACAAAGTATATAGAGATCGATTGTCACTTTGTGAGAAAAAATCAAGGCAAGCTTGATCACTACCAATTACATTGCTTCCAAGAAACAACTAGCTGACTTGATGACCAAGGGCCTAGGAACAGTACAACACTAGTTACTACACTCCAAGCTTAGAGTGTTTGCCGTCTTTCACGCTCCATCTTGAGGGGAATATTTAGAGTCAAAGGTCAAAGTGTAATTGAGAGAAGTACGGGGTAGTTAGTTGTGTATGTAAATGAGGGTTTTAGTTAAGTACGTGAGGGGGTTGTTATATACCACAGTGAATCTGGAAATCAGATTTACTCAAACATAATCGCCCTTCTCTCTAGTCTGTACCCAACTCATCTCTTCTCTCTCTAGATTATTCCAAAATTGATCAATGAAAATTGCACTTGCATGTGTTGTGAGTTGTTTCCATTACTCGATTTAGCTCAAGTTAACATTAAAAATATTTAGATAAATATTGATTAAGCACCCACAACTAAACTTAATTATTTTTCCTCTTCTTTCGTACTTTTAATTGGCAAACACCCATGACTTTAAAATCCTGAATCCTCCAACTGTATTTAGAGATGGATTTACCCTGGATATTTGTAGCTCGACAACATGTTGCTTTTCTGTAATAGCTTTCATTAATGCAATCAAGCTTTCTTTCATTCTCAATTTTCATTTCTGTTCTCTCCGTTGCTCTTGATATTGATTTTTCTGTACGACACTGACAATCTCGTCTAGCATATGGAGGGAACCTCAGTTGGCGGATAGTAACTGCACTGACATCAATTGCTTAGTCTTACGTCACATTTCCAAGGAATCTAGAAACTGCTAAGATATATTTTGTAATTCTTCACTTGGTCGTTAATGAAAATGTTTAATTACGAAAAAAGAAAAAAAAAAAAACAATGCATTATTGAGTGCGAATAAGTTCTTTTCAACTTAACGAATTTGCCTAAACAAGTTCCAGCAGCATTCCCTTCCAAAAAGCAATATGCAGAGGCAATTTAAAGCAAATGGGCGTGGATTTGATGTTCACATCAAGGACCTCATATTGATGATTGTCAAAACTTGATTAAACGATTCAACTTTTTCTGAGTGTTTATCTGATTGTGTTAGTTTAATTGATACGCTTTGTACAAAAAAGGTTAATGCAACCTATTCTTTAAATAAAAAAAAAACATATATATATATATATATATATATATATATATATGCTCCTATGTACTTTGAAACTCTGATCCGATGCTTAAAAAAAAAGGAAAATTATTAGAAGAAAAAAAAATGTAAAGAAAACTGTCCAAAATAAGACTAGAGAACTACACATATAAACTACCATTATGGTACTTGGGTTTTTGCCTAGGTTTAATTATGTGGCTCCAAAATTGCATATTACGTAATTCTGGATCAATTGATTTTGTGGCTCTATATAAATTTGTTTTTAATTTTATGATTCGAGATTTACTTTTACACGTAAGAAATATGTTATTTACACATAAGAAATCTAAAAAAGATATTTTTTTAATTTTAAAATTGTAACGGTCTTTTCTCGGTCCTATTTTCTATTTTATAGGTTCCTCTGTCTCCATCTTTCTTTTCCAATGCAGACTCTTACCTCAGTTATTATTAACAAAACAAAACAACTTACATAAAAGCTTCTTTAAAACTAATAATAGTAATAATAATATTTACACAGAAGCTTCCGTTTGGAAAAAATTCGAACTTGTCAAACAAGACGGATAAAATAAAAACTAAGAAGAAAAAAATTAATTTCCTTTTAACTTATTGGAACAGTAATGGATGAAGTCAGGAATTTTACTTCGACAATAAAAGTAAAAAAAACTTATCCAGCAAAAATGTATTGTACTTTGTTAGTCAATAACTTGTGCTATTGAGATTGTGACGGGGAAATATATATATAATAACGTAATTACAAAAACAAGAGCTTTCTTCTGTCGTAGTTAGTTGACATTCAATTCATCTTCCTAATAATATATTGCTATAATTGGAAGCATTCTTCTATGATCCCTTCTATATTTTTTATTCCTTCCAGAAGGATGAGCAGGAGAAAATGAAGGAAAAAATTGGTATATTTTCCTTCGGTCAAGGAGAGGATTTTTTATTTTTTATTTTTTATTTTTAAGTAATTCTGAAGAAAAACAACGAGAACGATATTTTTAAATATTAGCACAGTTATCTTCCAACAATTGCCTCATAAAGAGGTATTTATACGTAAAAGCAATGTTATATATTAATATTTGTGTGTGGATTTTGTTTATGTGTGTGTTTTTCTTTTTTTGTCAAATACATATACAACCCATTTAATTTGATTACATTTTTCATTTTGGTACTTTAATCTCAACCGTGTTCCATTTTGGCCCTCTAACTCTATTTTATATGTTCTATTTTGCTCATCCAACTCTATTTCTTATGTTCCACTTTAACACAAAAGTTGAAACCCAGTGCAAAAAATATAGCGCACACACATCTAAGGTGTAATAAATATCCAATTAAATGTTGCCACCTGATTTTTTCATCCATATCAAACGCGTCAATACACCTCAGATTTGTGTGTGGAACCGTTTGATATGGATGAAAAAATAAGTGGCAACATTTAATTGGATATTTATTACACCTCATATTTGTGTATACACACGCGTTATATTTTTTGCACTGGTTTCAATTTTTGTGTTAAAGTGGAAATAGAGTTTGAGGGCCGGAATGAAACATATAAAATATAGTAGGAGGGCTAAAATAGAACAAGGTTGAGATAGACTGCCAAAATAAAAAATTAGTCAAAGTTGAATGGGTGTATATTATTTGACCTTCTTTTTTTCTTAATTTCTTGTCCTCATCTTTTTCAGAAAAAAAATTTGGTAGGTTGTTTCAACTACTATATTGTCTTTTTGCATCATGGTTGACACTTTGGCTAAAGAAAGATTACCAAGATTTAATTAGTTTTCTCATATTCATTTTATGTTACAGCATTTCAATGGACATGGAGTTAAAAATTTCAATTTGACTTATACGTTATAAGTGACAATTATATTGGCGATATATATTAAAGCAGTTTTGAAAATTTAGTTTAATAGAGAACTTATCACGTCAAAGTTTAATCCAATTAATTAAATGAATTAAAATTCTCACGTCAAAGTTTAATCCAATTAATTAAATGAATTAAAATTCTTGAATTTTACAGAAGTCGCGTAAAACTACATAGATTGTTAATGGACTATAGTCAAAACTATATATAATAACTTCATTTATTTCGAATATTTGTGGATGTTATAACGAAATGTTGTTATGAAGAACATATATTGTAACAAAATATAAAAATTGGTTTCAGAAAAACTTGACTTTTATAGTGAAGTTTTGTTATATAGGAATATTGTTTATAGAAAAGTTTGACTGTTGCATATTTTGATATGTTGAAAAATTAAAAGAGTACCAAATAGTTGGGACACATAAGGAGTACGTACTACTGTAACTGGCTACTCGATCGTTACCCAAACAAAAAATCATTATGAACATTAAAAGGCTAGTCTTCTCCAATAGGAAAAACTTGCACCTACAGCCGAAGAAAACTTACTAAGTCAACAATGAATATACACGGGGCGGATTCACCTTCCGACCTAGAGTTCACGTAAATTCATTAGATTTTGTCCAAACAGTATAAATATTTTCGAAAAATTTACTAAATATCTATAAATATTTAAATATAAATTCAATTATTGTCAATTTGTGGACTTGAAACATCGAATTTTACCATTGACTAGAGACTCCATTGATGAGATCTAGAAGCTTCGCATGAGCAGAGGAGAAAGGAGATTTGATTCTCAGATATGGGAGAATGAAAATTATGTATTTTTAATATCCAATAGAACATATATACACGTGGGTACTTCTCCACTAACTAACTTTAACTACCTTGACAGCTTAGCTTCAGTTAACTGCTAACTAACTAACAAACTATGATTAACAAACTAAGCCAGCTGGATAAACTCTACAAAGTATATAGAGAAAGAAAAATAGTATATTGAGAAAGAAAACTAAATACAGTGTTATCTCAGTACCCCTCCTCAAGTTGGAGGTGAAGTCTTCACACCCAACTTGCTCAATATCGCAGAATGTTTGACGCCAGTAAGAGCTTTAGTAAGGACATCTGCTAGCTGAGCACCAGTACCAATATGATGAAGAGAAATCAATTTCTCTTGGAGCTATCTCGTACAAAATGACAGTCGACTTCGATATGATTGGTTCGCTCATGAAAAATAGGATTACGAGCTATATGTAAAGCAGATTGACTGTCACAAAATACTGAAATAGGCTTAGAATAGGGAATAGTGAGTTTATCAAACAGTCTGCACAACCAAGTTAGTTCACCAATAACTTTTCTCAAGGATCTATATTCTGTTTCTGCTGAAGATAGGGACACTGTTTCTTGTTTTTTGGATTTCCAAAAGATTGGGCTATCGCCCAACATGACTATGTATCCAGTGACTGACCTTCTAGAATCTGGACAAGCTGCCCAGTCTGAGTCACAATAGCCCTTCAGGCTGCAATCAGAGTCATTAGATAGGAAAATTCCCAGAGTTGGATCACTCTTCAGATACCCAAGTAAGTGGAAGGCTACTTTCAAATGTGGTTCCGTGGGGTCTTGTATAAACTGGCTGAGGTGTTGTACACTGAAGGCTATGTCCAGTCTGGTGTTGGTGAGAAAATTTAATTTCCCTACCAATTTTTATAGTAGGTAGGAACTGGCAATACTGCTCCCTCCTTGACTCTTAGCTTTTCATTTGGATCAAGGGGAGTAGACATACTACTATAAGAAACACAATCATATTCCTTGAGTAAGTCTAATGCCAATTTCCTCTGAGATATTAGCACTCCATCTGGTGTGTAAGAACTTCCAAACCAAGAAAATAATGCAGCCTTCCCAGGTCTTTTATCTTAAATTGATCATGTAGGAAGCATTTAACATGAGTAATTTCTGAAAGATCTGTCCCGTTAATGATAACATCATCTACATATACTACTATATAAATGGTAACCGATTGTTCTATTTTCTTGTAGCAAAATGAGTAGTCATTGAGAGAATATACATAACCCTTTGAGCAAAGGGCCTCAGTCAACTTAGAGTACCACTACCTGTTTTCCTGTTTGAGACCATATAAGGATTTATTTAGCTTACACACTAAACCTGGAGAGCTGGTTTCCAGTCCTGGTGGCATCTGCATATAGACTTCCTCATGCAAGTCTCCATGAAGGAATGGATTGTTTACATTCCATTGAAAGATGTTCCACTACTTCTTTACTGCAGTAGCTATAAGAGCTCTCACTATTATCATTTTTACCACAGGACTAAAGGTTTCTGTGTAATCTATGCCAGGCTGCTGGGTGTATCTTTTTACTACCAGCCTAGCTTTGAATCTCTCTACTATTCCATCAACTTTGTGTTTGATTTTGTATACCCACTTGAAACCAATCGCCTGGTTTCCACTTGGCAAGGGCATTATATCTCAAGTATGGTTTGCATACAGGGCTTCAAACTCCAGTGTCATTGCTGCTTGCCAGACATGATTGAGAGCAACTTTCTCATATGAAGATGGTTCAGAATCATTGCAGACATTCATAGGAAACAACTGACTCTCATAGATTAAAGAATCAATAGAAATATGAATATTTAAGGTGAATAAAACATCAAGGGAAGTTGGAGTGGCTGATAGATCTATGGAAGTAAAAGGAGTGGCTGATAAATCAGTGGGCATAGAAAAAGAGGATGGCTTTGATTAAGGTATTGAATAGATGTAGTCCTGTAGGTGTAGGTAATTTGTGTTCCTTACCAGACCTTCTGGGCTCTAGAAAATGAGAATCACTTTGTGAAATGAGGTCAGATGGATTTTGTGGGAGGATTTAAGAAGAATGAGAGAGTGATTGTGGAAAAACAAGTGTGGAGTGGTTAGATGAAAAATGATCATGATCATGATCAGATGAAGGATGATCATATGCTACTCTAGGGTTGTTTTGACTTGGTGGATTGCCTGCTGTGGGATGAGATGTAGTAGTTTGTGAATCAGAAATGAAAGGTGGTAGAGATGAAAAATAAGTACTTGTAACTGGTGACACGGTGAAGGGAAACACATTCTCATGGAAAATTATATCTCTAGATATGTGAATTTTCTTGGCTTGCAAATTCAGTACTATGTATCCTTTGGTTTCAAAGGATATCCAACAAAGACATGAGGCACAGATCTGGGATCAAATTTGTCCCTGTGTATTTTTGGTATAGTGGGGAAACACAGATATCCAAAATTTCTCAAATGAGAATAATTTGGTTTCTTTTTGTATAGGATTTCAAAAGGGCATTTGTTCTTGAGGTATATAGTAGGGAGTCTGTTAATAAGGCAGGTAGCTGTTAGGATGCATTCTCCCCAGTACTTTATAGGCAACTTTGATTGAAATAAAAGTGTCCTGGCTGTCTCAAGAAGGTATCTATATTTTCTCTCAACCACACCATTTTATTGTAATGTGTGGGAAAGTTCTTTGATGAACAATGCCTTGGGTCTGAAAGAAAAAGTTTGCTTATGTACTGGTGATAAACCATTATATGATATTATTGACTTAATGGTTAGGTGAAATTGAGTTTCGACAAAAGAGATGAAGGCTTTAAGAATCTATAGAACATTGCTCTTGCTAGACAAAAGATGAGTCCATGTGGACCTACTATGATCATCTACCATGGTTAAGAATTACCTGTAATTATAAAGTGTAGGGACATGATAGGGTCCCCATAGATCAACATGTAAAAGATCAAAGATTTGTTTGGTGCTGCTGATTTTATCAGCAAAGGATAGTCTAGTCTGTCTGGCCATGGGAAATATAGAACATAGTAAAGGTTGCTTATTAAAAAAATAACAGGGATAGTGGTGATATTTCTCATTTTTGCAAAAGGAACATGGCCTAATCTATTGTCCCACAACACATAACATCACTCTTTTGAGATAAGGAAGAATCATAGTCATGTGTTTTATTGCAAATGGAACTATTTACGCTTGAATGACTTTGTGAAGTATTGTGATCACAGACACTAGAGGAAGGTTTTTGCAAACTATGTACATCACAACATGAAACGAAAAGAAAAAGAAGAAACAGATGCAGAACCAGCACTAGCACTCTTCAAACAGAGGGAGCACAAGAGGTATAACCCATCCCTAATCTTATCAATCTTCAGAGGCCTTTTCATTGAGGGGCGCTGCATTAGACAATATGTATCAGTGAAGGCTATCAATAATTTAAGTTGTGCGGTCAAAGAGGATATGGAAATGAGATTAAACTTTAAAGAAGGAATAAACATGACTTTGTGTAAAATAATTTGAAGAGCTAGGTGCACACTACCAATTTCTGTCACCTTGACTCTATAACCATTTGGGAGAGTGACTAGCAAGGGATAAGGTACGATCCTAACATCAACTAGTGAGGTTTTATTAAAGGTCATATGATTTGAAGCTTCGGAGTCTAGAATCCATATATCAGTCCAAGTTCTAAAAACTTTATAAGATATCTTGCCAAAATCAATAGAAGATGTAGAAGTTATTATACCTGCAAAGTTCATAGTTCCCGCAACAAGGTTTACTGATCCAGCTCCATAATTTGTGTTATGTGAACTTTCTCCTCTACTACTGGTATGAAAATGCTGAAGAATATTGATCAACTGGCTATATGGTTCCTTGGATAAGTTCAGATTATGATTCTCATCCTTGGGTCCAAACTCCTTAATCTTGGCAGACATCTCATCAGGCAAATTGGAGCGTGCATTGGCCACAACTCTTTTGTTCTTATTGTACCTAAGGTTTTGATTGTTGTTTGAAGTGTGTGGGTAGCCATGAAGCTTGAAACACTTGTCCTTAGTATGTCTTGGACATTTGTAATAGTCACAAAAGGGCCTTGACCTATTGGTATTTAGAAAGTTGGAATTGGGAGTGTTATTGGTCCTGAAGTTGTTATTCCTGAAATTATTGGCATTTCCTGAGGCATTGTCATGAAGGGAGATTGACTCTGCAACTATCTGATTTAAATGTCTTATTTCACGTTGCTTTTCATCCTGGTTGAGCAAGGAAAATGCTTGTGCCATCGAAGGGAGAGGATTCATTATAAGAATGCTACCTCTCACTGCTGTGTACATCTCATTAAGCCCCATGATGAATTGAATTAATCTCTTATCCTTCTCAACCTTATGCATACCTTCCTTAGCACAACAGGTACACTGGCAGCTGCATTGTGTTTTTGCACTCATGGTACTCAGTTCCTCCTAGAGCTTTTTCAATTAAGTGTAGTAGCCTGTAATTTCTAGAACTCCCTGAGATAGGTACCATTAGTTTGTTCATATCGATCTTTCAATTCCTTCGATAATTCAACAACATCACGGGCATATTCCACACTATCTGCTATTTTCTTTGAGAGTGAATTCAAAATCCACGAGGTCACCATATCATCACACCATTCCTATTGCCGAAATTTTGGAGATTGAGGATCAGGATGCTTACACTTTCTGCTAATGAAACCAGTTCTGTTTTTAACAGAAAGGCCACGCAAAACTGTACGTCTCCAAAACCTATACCCAATTCACTAAAGGCCACACTAACTAGCATAGCTCCAGGATTATCCCACGGGTGTAGATAGAGAGGATCACTGGGATCTAACACATAAGTGACAGTAGTTTTGACATTTTCAACATTTATCGCACTGTCAGTCACATCAATTTGATCGACAATAGCCATATTGAAAAGTTAAAGAGATACAGAGTAGAAAACAAGAAGAGAATTTAGGAAAGCAAAAATTAAAGACAAAATGAAGCTCACACTGCGCGAATCGACCGAGAATTAGGGCAAAGCGAAGGACACTGCTCAAATCGTTTGAGCTAGGCGGTACTAGAGATGATTGAATCGGAAACTCCTGCGCTCTGATACCATGTCAATTTGTGGATTTGGAACATCGAATTTCACCATTGGGTAGAGACTCCATTGATGAGCTCTAGAAACTTCGTATGAGCAGAGGAGAAAGGAGATTTGATTCTCAGATATGGGAGAACGAAAACTATGTATTTCTAATATCCAATAGAACACATATACACGTAGGTACTTCTCCACTAACTAACTATAACTACCTTGACATCTAAGCTACAATTAACTGCTAACTAATTAACAAACTATGATTAACAAACTAAGCTAGCTGGCTAAACTCTACCAAGTATACAGAGAAAGAAAAATAAATACAGTGTTATCTCAATTTTATTATTGAAAATTTATTCGAGATCGTTGCAGGAACCCATAAGTATTAAATCCTTGATCTGCTATATATATATATATATATATAAAAAAAATCTAATCAGTAATGTAAAAATAACACGGGCAATATGTTACAATAGGTTGAGCTATAATAACAATATTAAAATGCTTTATATTATCAGTATATATAAGAATAAAATAAAACGTGAATGTAGCATATAATACCTACCATTAACTTGCGTATGATCATCCGACAGAGGTGTGGAAAATATGGATCATAGGTGCAACCTAGGAATCATTTTTTGTTTGTTTTCGTTGTAATAATATTACCACGTGAATTTCGCCATTTATTATTATGTTGACAGGTATGAGCACTTGACCATTGTATGTTTTTACAACTACAATTATAGATTTTTGTAGCCAAGTAAGATGTCATTAGTGATGTATCAAGTTCTTGATTTTCCTTCTTTTACATTTCTTTTTATTGTCTAATTATTTTTGTTCTTCATCATCTTCTTCTAATTGCTTAATTTTTATAGCTTTTGGTAGCCAAGTAAGATGTCATTAGTGATGTATGAAGTACATGATTCTTTTTGGACAAGTTTCCTTCTTTTCGACAATTTCTTCTTCTTAATTGTGCACTTGTTTTTATTCCCTTCTATTTTTCTTATTTTCTTACTCGGGGAAAAAAACATATTATTCATGGCGTACTATTAGGGTTGGCAAGTGATACGGGGCGGGTTCTGTTTTAACTTGTGAAGTTTCAACCCGCCTTGCCCTGCCCCACATATAGAACTTTCACCCGCGTTCACTCACTTCGCATCCACACCCGCGTTCACCCGTCCTGCCTCGCTTAAGTTTTTTTTCCTTCTTTTCATTTTGTTAGTTTTATTTCTTTTTAATCCTTTGGCTAGAATTTTAATTTTGGTAAAGATTTAAGCTTGGTCTAGAATGGTCGATGTGATTTTTCTCATTTTACCATGATATATACTATAAATAAAATCTTTTAAACTAACACTCTTAGGAGGTAGAAACTTCTTAAATCACTATTAAATGACTATTATGAAGGGGCAACGCACATTCAAGCAAGAAACAATTTAATTGACTAATGACTATGACTTGAGTAATAAACAAGTAGTATTAGATATACTCCATTAGCAAGTAGATAAGGAATAAAGAATATGTTAAAGACTAAAATTATTTCCAAAGAATTATAAATTATAAAATGGAGCTTAATAAAATCAGGGTAGGCAGAAGCAGACAAAGACTTTTAATAGTAACGTAGAAAGAGATCCAAGTTTAGCAAATGGGAACACATAAAAAGAGGAACGTAGCACACAAATGTTGGCTGTAAAGTACAAATCATTTTTGAACAACAACAACACTCCAAAAAAGGAAAAAAATTACATTTATTCTTTTCTCTCTGGCTTCAAACCATAGCCTCCTCTTCTCTCTTCTTCGTCCTAAATCTCTAACTACCATCTCCTGTTTTTCTATTTTTATTACTATAACATAAAGAAAGACGAAGGAGAAGCAGAACTTAGTTCGCTTCGCCATTATTCGCCTTTTTAATCTACTCTGTTCGCGTTCAGTAGCAGCTTGCTGGTGTCCTTTCGAAAAAATATGAATTTTTCTAGCTCAAATTTCCTATTTCTAAAATGGATCATGACATTTTTGGTCAGTTTTGCTTTAATTTGTGAAGCTGATCCTCGGATTTCAGAAGCTGGACTTGTCTGTGGTACGAACAGAACATCACCTGCTGTGATAATTCCTCAGTTCGTGAAATTAATGGAAGTTGTTTCACAGCGAGTACCTGAACACGGATGGGGAAGTCACGGCGTAAATTCAACAAATATATCAATTTTCGCATTAGCTAATTGTTATGAAGATCTTCCTCGTACAGATTGTCTTTTATGTTACGCAGCAAGTCGTACGAGGCTACCACGTTGTCTTCCTGGTAAATCTGGTCGAATTTATCTCGACGGTTGTTTTCTTCGATATGATATTTATGATTTTTTCAATGAAACAACTGATTCGAAAGAAGATAAAGTGAATTGTAGTAGCTCAATCGGATTGGCTAGTGGACAGGAATTGACCACGTTAAAGGTTACTGCTGGTAATTTGATTACAAATTTAACGGGGACAGCGGTGGCGAACGGTGGTTATGCGGTGGCGCATTGGAACGGAGTTTATGGATTGGCGCAGTGTTGGAAAACTGTGAGTGAAAAAGGTTGTAGGGAGTGTTTGGATAAAGCAAGTAGAGAAATCAAAGGATGTTTTCCTAGTAGAGATGCTAGAGCTTTAATTGCTGGTTGTTATTTGAGGTATTCTACTCAGGATTTTTTCAATGAACCATCTCAGGGTAATAGTAGTGGTAAGTATATTTTTCCTCATTTCACAATAGAAATTATATTTTTATGAGTAGTTAATACAAGGTGAATTTGGTTCAAGAACGCTATTTCACTTTAACATTTTAGTAAATGCACTAAACTCCCGCAATGCGCGAGTTATGAGGAAGGACGGACCACTTTTACATTTTAGTCGGATTCCAAAACGGATTCAAAAATTGAAAGTTGATAGATTTTATTTTTTAGGATACCACTGCAATGTTATACTTTTAAACAGGTTGTATATATATTTTTTAGGATTTTACAGCTGCATGAAATTTTAGTAGTAGTAGTATATATATATATATTTAGTGTAAAAATTATTGGCAGCTAAACCAAACCTTTGGTCAAATTTTCCTATTGCTTAGATTTTCTTTTGACGGCATAATTAATTAGTATAATGTAACGTTGAAATGCCATATTTTTCTAAAGTTTCATGAACTTCAATTCAAACTTTTCCTATTATAGAATTGGGAATTTGGTTGTCAAAATTTGGCTACGTTACTTTCTGTGCCCCTATTTTGACTTTTAGACTTTTCTACATTTCTACATTTTTTAATTAAAATGCTCTTATTTTCAGGGGTAAGCAAAGGAGTTATAGTAGCTATAGTTCTGGGCGTGACAGCTTTAATAATGCTGGCTCTCTTTATTGCTTACGCAGCTCGTAAAAGATCATTAACGCGAGAACGAGGTATTCAATTCATCACAATATTAAAATAAAATAATTTTGTGACTGTACTGTTACAATTGATAACGTTATGTAAGTTAGAAAGTATTGTAATATTTTCTTTGCATTGTCGCAGAACGCATTAATCTTGGCAAAATATCGAGTTCATACAATAAGTCAAGCTTGAATTATAAGTATGAAAATCTTGAGAAGGCAACAAATTACTTTGATTCTTCAACTAAAGTAGGGCAAGGAGGAAATGGTTCTGTATATAAGGGAACTCTGCCAAATGGAGATGTTATTGCAGTTAAGAGATTGTTTTTCAATACAAGACAATGGGTTGATGAATTCTTCAATGAAGTTAATCTAATCAATGGAATTGAACACAAAAATCTTGTCAAGTTGTTGGGTTGTAGTATTGAAGGCCCCGAGAGCTTGCTCGTATATGAGTTTGTGCCAAATAAGAGCTTGGACCAATACCTCTTTGGTAATTCTCTTTCTCTCTTTTTTTTTTTTTTTCTGAATTAATTTCACGTATTGTCACTAAACTTTACTCATTATAACGCCACCGTCTTAAAGCTATCTTTTTTGTTTCTAAAAGTGAAATCACGGCAATTTTTTAATCTTATTAAAGTAATTGAACTTTACCCGATAGATAACGTAAAGCCACCTTGATGGTAAGCTTTGGTTGTTATAGTGGAAAAGCTGGTTGAATGATTTTATATTATCGTGGATAAAGTTCACCCTCCTGAAGGTAGGTATTGGGCCAAAATTAGTACAAAGTCACTTTTAACATGATGTGATATTGTCCACTTTGGGCTAAGCTCACACGTTTTTTTCCAAAAGGCCTCACACCATAACAGATTTTTACTCCTTATATGTAGGCTCCCAGTCGTTTCAGCTACCAATGTGGGACTTTATTTGCGCACCCAATAGTAGTGTAAAGTCTGCGTACACTTTACCCTCCCCAGATCCACTAGTGGGATTACGCTGGGTTGTTGTTGTTGTATTTACAGCAGCTGCATCATTCTTACATTTACATCTCCAAGTAATTATATATGTAGTGACAAAATGCAGACTTCTAATTGAGTTCTTGAATATTTTCTGATGTAGACAAGAACAAGATAAAGATTCTAAATTGGGAAGAACGTTTCCATATTATAGTTGGAACAGCAGAAGGCCTTGCATTCTTACATGGAGGTTCAGCAATCAGAATCATTCATAGGGACATCAAGAGTTCCAATGTACTTCTCGACGAAAATCTTGAAGCAAAGATCGCTGATTTTGGACTTGCTCGGTGTTTTGCTGCTGATAAAACTCATCTTAGCACTGGAATTGCTGGCACATTGTAAGATAAAATACATTTCTCAATACAATTCACCAACTATAATTCCTTTTTTTTTTTACTTTGATGTTGATTTTTAAATATTTTTTTTGGTTGTACAGAGGATATATGGCTCCTGAATACCTAGTAAAAGGACAGCTAACAGAGAAGGCTGATGTCTATAGTTATGGAGTGCTTGTTCTTGAAATTGTTTGTGGCAGAAAAAACATTGCCTTTGCTGAGGATTCTGGATCTCTACTACAAACAGTAAGAATGCTGCAAATTTTTCCTTATTGTTAATTTCACCTGAACTTTATTTACTATAATTATAAAGTCACAAGACTATTTTTTGTTACATTAATTTGAATTTTACTTACTATAACAGAAAAATTTCTCTACAATAGTAAAATCACTAAATTTTACCAACTATAACGACTACATCTACCAATCAAGGCGGTTTTTCTGTATAGAGGGGATAAGATTTAGAGGGTATTTGGATTAGCTTTTAAGTTCCATTTAGCTTTTTTCAATATTTGACAAAGTCAAAAAGTGTTTAAATAAGTTAAAAATTGTTTAAAACAAGCCAAAATCAATAAGTTGCAACCCCAACTTATTGTTTATTGGCTTAAAAGCTATTTCTACTGAAAAATCACTTTTTTTAAGCCGATCCAAATGGGCTCTTACTAATTTTATTGTCATATTGAGTAAACTTTGAGAACTTTAATAAAAAGTTTGTACTTCAATGTAATAGCAGGGGTGAAGCTAGAAAATATAATAAGATGGTTCAAATTTTGAATACTCTTTTGCAAGGTATTCAAGTCTATTGTATTACTTAATAACAAGTACTATTTTATCATATACATAGTATAAGTTGAAGGGTATTCATTTGATCACTCTTTGACCGTACATAGCTTCGCTCCTATGTAAAAACATGTAAAGCTCAATTAGTCTAGTGTGAAAATATATATAGTATATAGTAAATAAAATTCAGTGACCATACATGATATTAATCCATTCCAGTCAGTATCAACTTGAATTTGCTGGAACTTAGTAAATTTGTCGTTTTAATTTTCAGGTGTGGAAACTTTATACAACAAATCAAGTTACTGAAGCATTAGACCCTCTGTTAAAAGGCAATTTTCCACCAGAAGAGGCATCAAAGGTCCTAAAAGTGGGGCTATTATGCACTCAAGCTTCTGTCGCTTTAAGACCATCAATGACTGAAGTTGTCCAAATGTTAACATTTGAAGATTATCAAATTCCAGAACCATGCCAACCACCTTTCTTAAATTCAAGTTTATTAGCTGGCGCCTCTCTTAAATCTAGCATAAGAAATTTAGACTCAAGTACAGTCTTTAAATTAGATGAATATTATACCACAACCACAGGTACAGGGTCCTCTAGTATACAAAGTTCATCAGATGGACCACAAAGAAGTAATGAATTTCTTCTAAAACAGTCTGATAATAGGAAATAAGTTGATTTGAAAAAAAAAAAAAAGAGATTTTGCAGTGCATTTTTTTTTGTACAGTTATAGAACTAGTAGTGCATTTTTGTGATATAGTTTGGATTTGTTGGTGAGGAATGATACAAAAAAGTGTAGACAGAAGCAGAGCGACATGTTTCGTTTTCAAAGAGTTGTGCGAATTGCTAAAAGCTAATTTATTATTGTCCTGCCTGCCTTTTGTCAATTATGAAATGGTTTCATTAAGAATTAGGTTCATTTGGACCCCATTTGAGCTATCATAGTTCATTTTCTTCAACCACCTGCATTTGTGGGTCTCAAGCTCAAATCTATAATTGATATCAAGGTAGGAGTATTTGCTACCAAGGATACAATTTTTTTTATTCTTTATTTATGTTTTTAAAAGGTAGGACTTATGAGACAATTCATAATTAAGGGTGTCTTCGATAATAATGAAGGTTATTTTTCGGAAATGCTGTTTGAAAAATAACTTATTTTATGAAAAATATTTTTTGATATTTGGTTGGCGAATAAAAAATATTTTTGAAAAAACTTTTTCTAATTGATAATAATATTAGTAAATCCGATAGGATATTAATGAAACTTTTAAGTGCTAATGATTTATAATAAGATTAAATGTTGATTAAAGCGGAAATATATAAAATTAAAAGTTGAAATACTTCTAAGTTTCTTCCCAAAAGTGAAGCAATTTATTTTCTCCCTTTTTGAGGAAAATATTTTCCTTGGCAAATATTTTCTAACAACCGAACACTAGAAAATAAGTTATTTTTTGTCATACCAAATAAACCCATAGTTAAGTTCGGATGGGGGAATTGCAGCGGTACCCAATTTTTATGCCACCTTTTAACCTATATCCTGTTTTTAAAAATTATTAATTTCGTAACCACATAATAGAAAATCCGTGTTAATATGACCATTATACCCCTTCCAAAAACATATAAAAATGCATCTCTCCTCCGTATTCACTTATTCAAATTACAGATCTGTTCTGCATCTCCTCCATTAGTCAGTTCCTCCTGAGATCACGTCTCGTAAGTATTCAAATTCCATATTCAAATTCAAATTCAAATTCAAATACATTGTAAGTATTCAAATTCATCTCCAGTATTTATTGAATTAATTTAAATAGATTTTAAATTATATATTTTCTGATTAATTGATTGTAGTTGTTTCTTGAATTTCACTGAATTAATTTAAATTACATATTCAAATTCAAATTTATCTCCAGAATTCAAAATATTTTCTGATTAATTCACTGAATTGTACTTTAATGTGTGATATGTTACTACAACTTCGGCCAACCAGCTGAAGTTTTTTTGTAGATAGAAGTTTTTCACATAGAATGGCTAAATTAAAAAAAAAATCATATTGCACTAAAAAAACTTCAGCCAACAAGCTGAAGTTTTTTTGTTATTACTTAAAAAATTAAGCAGGAGGTAGAAGTTTTCCACATAGAATGGCTAAATTAAAAAAATCATATTGCACTAAAAAAACTTCAGC
>MU737582.1:91614-109766 GCA_026770625.1 Nicotiana glauca | reverse complement strand
ATTAAAAAGTCAAGAATAAGTTTCCAGAAAAATGCAAGAAATGCGGTCCAGAATGCGGTCGCATAATCGAAATGCGGACCGCATATCTGCCGCAGAGTGAGGCAGAATGTTGGTTAAAATTGAAGTCAATTTTGCGGTCGCATAATCGAAATGCGGACCGCATAGTCGTCGCATTTTCTCCTTTGAATTTTGTGAGTGTCAGTTCTGCGGTGTACTTTGCGACCGCAGAACATGAATGCGGACCGCATTCTTACCGCAGACTGAGTCAGAACATATGGTTTTTGGGAGGCATTTTGCGGTCCATTATGCGGACCGCATGTTCATTCTGCGATCGCAGATGCGATCGCATATTTTACTCGGGGCTCCAATTTTCTAATTTTTAATCCGACCTCCCTATCGATATATTCCATATTATGGCTCGTTCTAAGCATATTTTCTAATATTTTTAGAGAGAGAAAAAGGGTCTTAGAGGTGGAAAGTGTCCCCCATCAAATTCTCCTTAGAATCATGTTATATCCTTGAAACTAATCAAGTGAAGGCTCCTGAATCTTCATCCCAAGAGGTAAGGCTCCATCACCTCAGCTCATATTTTGTATACTTAACCATATGGGGTCATTAGGGAAATAATTCGAGGGTATGAGAATGAATCTCTTGCATGCATACCACCATAGAGTATTGGAAAGTAGTAAAATTAAAAAGGAGGCAATTGGGGATACAAAATGATAGAAATTGCTCACAAAAAGGGGCCTAAGGTCATAATGCACCTTTAGTGTTTGATGATATGCTCGAACCAAGCTAGAACTTCAGTTTCGCCTCTAATTCTCGATTTAATTTGTAATTCTTGCTCAATAGATCGAAGCACTAAGAGTTCCGGAAATGTGTAAAAGAGTAAGGAAAAGCTTTATTGAGGTATGTATGGCTAAAACCCATTTTTATTAGAAATTGAGCTCTATTGTCATTATAAAAGTATGGTAAGAGTTAACTTGGCTAGAGTATTGATTGTCATTACGCATTAATTGAATTGCATATAACTATACATATTCGTGAAGGATGTGCCTCCATGTGAATAATGCACAAATCGTGATAATTAGAGAATGATGAAAAGTATAATTATGTGTTGAATTACTTGGGCTATAAGCCGACTTTGAAACAAAGGACTATTCATGCTAGCTATGTGCTCATTTATCTGTGATTTGTAACTTGAATTATCCTTGATATGTGTGGGGTGGATATTTGAAGGTGTTGACTGATAAAAATTGAGTAATGCCTTCAATGAGGTGACCTAGTCGGTCGGGTCGTGATCGGATACCATGCCGCACACATGGTGGTAATGTGCCGATATTGGATTCCAGATAAGGGAAATGAAATATTGATTGTGAGTAATACCTCCAATGAGGTGACCTAGCCGGTCGGATTGTGACCGGATTCCGCTCGAGATGGCGGTGGTAATGAGAACAGTGGTGAACACGTGACAGAATTGCCCTAATCTGTGTTGTGGAAACTGTATGAAGAATTATATGAATTGTTTCTTTGATTTGCCTGTATTAATTTCTTGTATCTATTTGATAGTTGTTTCTAGTAAAATGGTGTTCAGTTATACATACCAGTGCAATTCAAATGTACTGACGCCCCTTTCTCCAGGGGCGCTACATACGTGTTATGATTGTAGGTGGCTCCATAGCAGACAGGGCCGACCGTGTGTAGCAGAGCGTTCTTCTACTCAAAGTCTCGGTGAGCCCCTTATTCTTCCATGGGGCTATATGGTGTATCTTTTCTTATTTCATCTTTTCACTTTTGAGGTATAGCCGGAGGCTTATTGTCGGCATAGTCATGCTTATCTGTTGTATCCTTAGAGGCTCCAATGACACTAGTGTGGGTTGTGTACGGGTTTCGGGGAGTCCACTATATGTACATGTTGTAATACGAAGCTTGCAAACTCCTTAAGATGTAACTCTAATAGATTCCCTGAAGCTAGCTTATGAACGGTAAATTTTTATGATATGAAATGAACCAGTAATGTGGTATGCACCGTGTATTATCGTCTAAATAAATCAAAGGCATGAGTTCCGTATTCATATTGAGTTGGGGTAGAAAGTGTTCGGTTAGGCTTGCTCAGTCTGGTTCACTTGATTGAGCGTCGGTCGCGCCTCTCGAGGTTAGGGCGTGACATTAGAGATCCGGTGCGAGAGCGATATGTCCTATCGGCTTCGGCCCGACATTGTCAATATAGATTGGTTGAACCACCTGTACTTATAAACGCATGTTTTATTTTAAATGAGTCAAATGAAAGAGGGGATTACCAATACGTTAATGCAATGCTGAGGTGGAATCTCATCGTTCTTTTCCTAGTGCACGAGGGTGTCCTTTGGGAGCATTTTCTTGGACCGTCCCTTTCTAGTGATGTGCAGTTGCACTCTACATTCTACGGATCTTTGCGGGGTGCCGCTATCCTTTTGCAGCTGTGATGATGCGCTGCGGCTTGCCAGCTCTGTTTTGCCCGATCTCCTTCCTCTCGTGGAGCTGGATCCGGGTCTGCTCGCTCGGCGACACTTTGTGGCGACCTTTGTTGAATGGCATAGTTGCTACTCTTTTGGGTCTGTGACTCCGAGCATCTCGTGATTCTTGTGGCGGGCCATGATTTCCTTGGAGGGGTCCCTGTTGAATAGATTCGAGCCACCTGGAGTTTCTGGCTTCGCTTATGGTGACCACTATGCTTGGAATTGCAACGTTGAAGTCATGCTCTATCGGGCGTGGTTTCATTGCTAGTTTTGTTTTGTTGAATCTTGTACCATTGGAGGTTCTTCGAGGGTGTTGTCCTAGGGCTACTGCCTTGTTGTTGCGAGACGTGTTGCATCTCGAATCGTCTCTTTCGTTCGCGCCACATGGACGATGGCTCCATTCGCTCGGTGTCAGCTTTTTTGCCAGGAATCTACTTGGATATGCTGAACCCGAGGAGGTTCTCAGACGGTTGTCTACGGCCCTGATTCGGGACCGATGTCAGTTGCGGGCATCCGACCAAGACTTGGCCAGATATCTGACCAGGATTTGCTTGAAATGCCCTGGAGTAATCGGGTATGCTTTGTTTAGGTTTTGGGCGAAGGCCTGTGCCGTCCAACTACTCAAAATCGAGAGCGGTCTCGTTCGTCCTATCGAGGAGCGGGGGTGCGGCCTCCCGCGACACTTTATCTCTTCTCCGTTCGACCTCAGGGGTAATGGGCCCTCTTGGCACCATTTTGATAGCATCAGTGTGTGCTGTCACAGACCGCACTGGTATGGTAAGCGGGTCGTCGAGGTCAGGTGCCGAGCAGTGGCGCTGCATTATTGTTTGTTTCGAGGGAGTTTCTTCAAATCTCCTTTTCGGGACGGACTCGAGTTCTCCATTTTAGAGGTCGTTGTTCCTTGGATGAGCGTGCGTAAGTGGTGATGTGCCTGTAAGGACTTGAGGTCCTATCATCCTAGGGAGTTTCGTCGTTTCCAACTTTCATGAATTAAGTTCCGAGATCGTATCTTTAGGAGACAGTTGCTGTAGGAGTTTTCGCGAGCATGATTCAATTCTTTTGAGGAGGTCTTCCAATATCCTTACTGTTACGAGGTAGGTTGTCGATCCGTTGTTATCTGATATCTCGGGCACTGGCCCGATATAAGGAGACATGTCTGGTACTACCGCGTTAGGAGTCTCCGGGCGACTATGTAGCTGAGCGATAGCCAAATGTCATTCCTGCAACATTTCAAAAATAATACAAAGATTAGCTTCCTGTTCCACCTGGGTTGGGATTTTTTGGTCTTCCTGTTGATCGACGTCTTGTGTGTCGTCATTGGTGCGTGAGACTTCCCTGCCCTACTAAGCAGCATGCAGGCCCGCGTCCACTCGAAATGATCTAGATGCGTTATCGGGGTCCTGCGGTGTCGTCCCAGTCATTGGAATGGCCATACTATTCTCTTTTACGATTTTTGGGGTTGTCGTTCTCGATTTCCCTTATCGAGCTGGTCATCAACCTGAAATCGAAAGATCTTGGGCAAGAAGAAGTGTGAAAGATATCGTGCTTTCGAGTGACGAAACTAACAAAAGAATAATCACTATTAATTTTAGCTCCACGGTGGGCGCCAAACTGTTTACCGTAAAAATGGTAACAACAATTAAATTTGTAAATGGGATTCTAAAAATATGTGATCTATCCCCGAGCTAGTTTCTTAGGGCAGTTACTGCTAAAACGTGAGATAAAATGATAAAAATCGAGTTAAGAACAGCATTATCGAACCAGTAAAGTGTTGTTGCCTATTGTAAAGCCAGCCAGTAGATACCTCAAGGCCGAGGTTCGAGCCTATCTCGGGCTATCGAGGGTAGTCGGGAAGGGGATAACAAGTAAAAATATAGCTAAGCAGGCTCTATATCATCAATTTTGATCAAAGTAACAAAGAACAAATGAGAAAGCGATAGAGTGCTAAAGCGACCTCGAGGTCGATGAAGATAGACAATTTTAGAAGAAAGAGAGGGAGAGAGAGATATTATTCCATTTCTGGAGAAGTAGAGCAACATCAGCCCTTACAAGGTAGGGTGAGTCCCCCTTATATAGGCAAGGGGACTCGGTATAGTACATGCATATTAATTGCAAGAGTACAAAGATGGGACGGCTTGATGTAGGGTGTCACAGTAGGCTCTAGATAGACCGGGCCCGTCAGGCGTAGCCATGTGCCTAGGGGGCTTCTCCTTTTATCCCGACTTTGGACCTTGTTTCCTCTGAGTCGAACTTCAATGAGCCCTGAGGCTAAGAAATCGATCGCGGCCTCCCACCCTTGGGGTTTTGGGGAAGGCTTTCGAAATGTCTTGATAGCAAAAAATCAAGTCTTCTGATTTTGCCACATACAAAGTGCAACACTTACAAGATTCTCAGTGAGAAGCTTCAGGTGGACCTGGTGGAGGCTCAAAACACACATGATAGATGGCCGAGCAGGTATTACAAATTCTTCGTGATAGTAAGGATGAGTCGGAGATAATGACTAACAATCCCATTCTACAGGCTCAACAGAGGTTCGAACAAATTAAGGGTTTTCAATGGAAAATAGACGAAGTGCAAGCTGAAGCCGATTGGTTCAAGGGATATATGGACATCCAAGCTGCACAAAACGAGACCGTTCAAGTAGAGCTGGATTTTGTCGAGTCACAAACTAGTTTGGGTTCCTAATACTAACCCCTGATTTCCTTTTGTGGGTCCAAGTGAAAGGGAGCAGCCAAATATGGTACATGGATAGCGGCTGCTCAAAGCATATGACAGGTAGCAAAAACCAATTCCTTTCACTTGAGGACCTCAAATGGGGGTAATGTCTCCTTTGGAAATGGAAAGAAAGGTGAGATTATTGGGGTTGGAATCACTCTATTGAGAATTTCTACTTGATAGATGGCCTAGAATACAACCTAATCAGTGTATCACAATTATGTGGTAAAGGTAACTTTGTAGCATTCACCTCTACCAAATGTTTTATGATAAATCTTATCACTGACAAGATAGTTTTGTAGGAAAAAAAAAGTAAACAATATTAACATTGTAGATCTGTCCACACTTTCAGAAAATGAACTCACTTATTTAAGTGTGTTGGATAATGATCCCCTCCTTTGGCACAAAAGACTTGGACATGCTAGTCTAAGTCAACTCAACAAACTAGTCTCCAAGGATTTGATGATAGGACTACCTAACATTAAGTTCAAGGAAGACAAAATTTTTTAGGCTTGTGCAAGGGGGAAGCAGGTAAGATCCTCTTTCAAAAGCAAGAAAATGGTAAGTACCACCAGAACGATGGAACTGGCCCATATGGATATTTGTGGACCAATAGGAACTCTAAGCAGAGGTGGTAAGGGATATGTTATGGTGCTTGTTGATGATTACTATAGGTTTACTTGGACATTATTTTTAACATCTAAAGATGAAGCATTCAACATGTTTACTTCTTTTTTTTCAGAAAAACTCAGAAACAACTAGGTAATCAAATTGCATCAATTAGGTCTAATCATGGAACTGAATTTAAAATGCTAAATTTGCTGAATTTTGTGATGAGCATGACATAGATCATAATTTTTCTGCTCCTAGGACTCCACAACAAAACGGAGTAGTTTAAAGAAAGTATAGGACATTAGAGGAAATGGCTAAGACTATGCTACTTGCTAGTAAATTGCCTCACAGCTTCTCGGCAGAAGCTGTGAATGCTACATGCTACAGCATAAATAGTTGCATGACCAAACCTCTTGTTAAGAAGATTTCCTGTGAGTCACTTTAAGGGATAAAGCTAAATATATCCCATCCTAGGGCATTTAGATGCAAGTGCTTTGTGCACAATATTGGCAAAGACTCCTTAGGTAAGTATGATCCCATAAGTGATGAGGGAGTATTCTTGGGATATTCTTCATATAGTAAAGCTTATAAGATATACGGTAAAAGAACTATTTGTGTAGAAAAAATGTATATATTATTTTTTTAAAAAACTAACATTCTTTCTGAGCAGGAACAAAATAATGAAGAGATTGGGCTGATAAGAAACTCAAATGGTGAAACCAAGGTCCATACTGAAGATGCATCACAGGAAGAAACAGGTGATGGAACAGGTCCTTCCACCCGGGGCAACATGACAAGGGGAGCTGACTAGAGAGGAACTGATCCTCAAACCTCAAGGGAACCTGTCCACGAACCTATTCCTCAATAACAAAACCAGGAAGAAACATCCAAGGAAATTGACACTCCTATTGCAATATACACGAATTTAGATATAGATGAACCTAGTTCATCTGTTAATCAGAAGTTGTATAGAAGAATGATTGGTTCACTTTTGTATCTTACTACTAGCAGAACTGACATTGTTTTTTGCATAGGACTGTTGTCAAGAGAATATTGAGATACTTGAAAGGCATTACTGACCCTCGCCTTTGGTATCCAAAAGGTCGTAACTTTAACCTAGTGGGATATGCTGATACTGACTATGCAGGTTTCCTTGTGGATAGGAAGAGCAACTCAGGTATGGTACAATTCCTTGGTTCATGTCTTGTGTCATGGGCTACTAAAAAGCAAAATTCAGTAGCCTTATCTACTGATGAATCTGAGTATGTTACTGCTGCTTCCGGTTGTGCTCAATTGTTATGGATCAAACAGCAGTTGATGTATTAATATTGAAGTTGGTTGCATTCCTATTTTTTGTGATAACACTAATACTATTAGTATGACTAAGAACCCAGTTTATCATAAGAGAACTAAGCACATAGATGTTAGACACAATTTTTTGACGGACAACTATGAGAAAGGCTTGATCACTGTGAAGTTTTCTTCTACTAACAAGCAAATTTCAAACATCTTCATAAAAGCCTTAAGTAGAGATCACTTTGAGAGTAACAGGTTAAAATTAGGGATGATTAAGATAACCTAAAAGGACCAGTTCAAGGTTAAACGAAAAATAATGAAAAAAAATGAAAAAATATTTTGGTTAGAACATCTGTAAAATGTGTATAATTAGATTAAATTTTGCTCAGCATCACACTTTCCATAGTATACTCTTGTTCCATGTGTTAAAATGACTCATTAATCTCCAATGATATTTTTCTATTTTGGAAAATTTAGAGAATTATCAGTGAAGAACCTGGTTCATCAAGATAACACGGTATGTTTTCGATACTATACATAATCTGAAATAACTATATTTGGATCATGAGTAGAGTCCTACAAAATACCAAAGCTCTTTTGAACTTATCTGTTACAAGTGAACCAGTTATGTTCAAGATTCTTGACCGTATTAAACTACCTAGATTCTTTTAAGTCTGCTACTCAGGGAGAAGAAAATGGTTTTTCCAAAACTGAACAAGTATCTTCTGATTCTAAAGTTTCTCCTGAGATAATTTTGAGAGTTGCTACAAATTTGGAGAATAGATTTGTAGGATCTATAGCAGGTGTTGAGACTACAGAATTTGAAGAAGTTTGTGGTAAAAATGAAAAAGAAAAAAAAGAAGAGCAAGGATGCTAGGAGTACTATGAGGGTAAAAGGTACAAGAGTGGATGATTCTTCACCTACTCTTGTAAGTTTAATCAAAGACGCAGGTGCAATGGTTGTATGGGGAGATGAACCTAGTTCATCTGTAGAGGAAACCCTTGCAGGCCTGCTAAAGAAAGTGACTGAAAGCTATAATTCAACTTCTTGATAGAGTTATGAATGGCATCAAAACTCATACCATTCCTTATGGATTCAATCTTACAACTGTACTTGCACATTTCAATGTACCTATGAAAAGGTGGGAGGTTACTACAACAATCGATCATTTTTGGGTTAATACTCTGCTTGCTTGCGATTATGAAGTCAATATCACTCCTAAAGAACCTAGTTCATCAAGAAAGGTACCACTGAATAGCAAGGTCAAAGCCTTGGTGCAAGAAAGTGGGGCTAAGTATTCTGAGATTGAAAGGCTGAAGAAGCGGTTGGCTGAGGTGGAAACTAAGAGAGATGCTCTCAAAACTAAGCTAGCAAAGAAAAAGAGAAGAATGATGACATTCTTCAAGGTATGCTGAAACTCCTCCAAGTCAAAAACCAAGCACCTAGTTCTTCCCAGCCTTAAGCCTCCTAGCCTAGTGTAGATCAACTAGTGACCCAGTTCGGGACATTTTGTTTCTTTTGCTCATTTTTCAGTATTTTTATTTCTTCTTATGCTTTGTGGTAGAATCTTATCAATCATCAATGAAATTCACTATTTTTTCTCTAACTATTGGTTCATATTTCTTTGATGGTTAAAATTCTTAGCTTGATCTATGATGATTAATCCATGATTACATTTGAAGTAGCCCTAGTGGCCATGAGTAAGCTTTAAAATTTGGTTATCTCACATTTGTTATGCAACTTTTCGATGATGCCGAAATGGGGAAAAAGGGTATGCTTTAAACAAATGATGTTTACACTTTTAACAGTGATATTTATAACCTAATATACCTGGTCCTTGATAATAATTATAAAAAGGAAAAATGTTACTAACATTGTGTTGATGTTGAGCTGAGTTGAAACAGGGCCTAAGCTTATGAAAAACACAGAGTTTGTCATCATCAAAAAAGGGAAAATTTTGTTGGCCCAAGTAAAGTTTAGTTTTGAAGACTGACAAAGGAACTCAGGCATGAATCAGGTCCATCCCTTGTGTGCATAAAAACGGGCAAATTCGTGCATGTGGAATGCACGTGAAGGAGATAAGCTTAAATTGGTGTATTTAGTATCTCCTTATCGAAAAGGTTGCATAATTGATAAGAAGAAAGACTCCTTAATCAAAGAAAACACTATCCAAGATAAGGAGTTAGAAGTTGAAATCAACTAGAACTCTTCCACCAAAGAAGAGTTGCATCAGAACTCTAGTTATTTCTTCATATACTAACTCTATAAATTGCAGGATGTTCTCACATTACAGGGGTTGCACAAAAATGCAGAAGTTAAACGTGAATAGAGAGCAAAATAGCAAGGCTTTTTGCAAGCAGTTGGTATGTGATTCACGTGTGCAAACCTGAAGCTATATGAACTAGATTGAAGAACCAACTCCATAAAGAGTTTTATGTGTCTTTCTTTATTTCTAGTTCAATTGGAGTAGGTATTTTAATATTTCACGTTCCAGCTTTATCTAGAAGCTATTGTAATATGTACTTTGAATATTCAAGTTAGGTTTAACTTGAAATTGTTGCAATAGTTTGAGGTTGGTTGATACGACGAGATTAGAGGTAATCCTTAGGTTTACAAAGAGTTTTGTAAATGCTGTTTTGGCTCAGTGATTTAGTGAAGTGTTGGCAAAAATCCTACTGAGTAGTAGGTCGTGGTTTTTTCACCTATTGAGCCACGTGTTTTCCACGTAAAAATACTTGTGTTCTTTAATTTCTATATTTATTATTCCGCAACAGTAGCAGAAGAAATACATATAAGAACCAGGTCCTTCCAAAATCACTTTAAACAAAAAATTTGCCACTACAGAAATCACCCCCTCTTGTGCGGTATTAAAGTATAAAACATCAATAGATATTACCAGTGCATCGTTGTGAGTTCGTTCAATCCTTTCTACATCCTCGTCATTGAAAGACAAGGTTTCTTCTGGTGAGTAGTCCCAAGTTTGCTTCTCCCTCGTAATTATCACCTTGGTGTGTTTAAATACCTGTCCTTGAGGAATATCAACCCCACCAACGATCATGTGAATTACATGTTGTGGCTCTTCCTGCTCGTTCTACTGTTTTAGAAATGGTTCTTTGCTCAATCACTTAAGAATATCGAAGGTGACCCTCGCTGAATAAACAAGCTACCTCTTCCCTCAGTTGTCTGCAATATTCAGTTTTGTGACCATAGGTACCATGGTATTTGCACATTTGATTAGGGTTCCTTTGAGCTGGGTCGATTTGCAGGGGCCTGGACCATCTAGTATCCATGATCTGTCCAATGGCTAATACAATATCTGATGTATCGATGCTGAAGTTGTATTCGGATAGTCGTGGTGCTTTCATGGCCTCGACATGTTTATCGAAGCCATTTTCACTCATGATCCCTCAGGAGCTCTATACTCGATCATTCCTTTGATCATTTCGAGCTGGGCTACGTCCTAGGTTGCTGTTTTTACGATCTACATTGTATGGTTGGTATCGATCTTTGTTCGATTGGGGTTCTCTATCGATGTCCCTTTGAATTCTACCGACAGGCCTATTCAGGTAAACGGAACCGAAAAGGGTTACTAATTGATCATCCTCGATCATTTTCTTCGACTGGTATCGATTATGTACATCGGCTCAGGTTACAGTTGGATATTCAATTAAACTCTGCTTCAGATTTTATGATGCTATCGAACTTCGCTCGTTCAAACCTTGAATAAAAGCTTGAACAACCTAATTGTCTGTGACCGGGGGTAGGTCCATCATTCCCATCTGGAACCAAAATACGAATTCCCTTAGCTTTTGTTGTCCTTTTGTCTTACTTAGAAGAGGTCTAACTTCCAAGTCGCAAACTTTATTGCTGCAGTGCGTGCATTTACGAGTGAATCTGCTAGCATGACAAAGGAATCGATAGAATTAGGCGGTAAATTATGATACCATATCATCTCCCTTTTGATAGAGTCTCTCCAAACTTTTTCAATAAAACAGATTCAATATCATTGTCTTCTAAGTTATTCCCCTTTATTGTGCATGTATAAGAAGTAACATGTTCATTAGGGTCAGTAGTCTCATTGTATTTGGGAATTTCTAGCATGCGGAATTTTTTCGGGTTGGGCTTCGGAGACACACTTGAAAGGAAAGGCTTCTGCACGAACTTCTTCGAATCCAAATCCTTTAGAATCGGTGGTTCCCCCAGTATTTGGTCAACCTGGAAGTTGTATGTTTTTACCTTTTTATCATTTGCCTCAATTTTCTTTTCTCCTGATTCAATCCATTTAGTGAGCTCCTCGAGCATCTTCATAATGGGTGTCAATCCCCGATTCATTGGTGTTCGATTTCTTTGATACAGGTTCGGCTCTATGAACAACTTCTTGTGATGTTTCGAACTCAATTCTGCTTGGTGCTCGATTGTGATTTTGGAGTTGTGCTATCACAACTTGTTGAGTCTGCAACATCTCGAATATCATTTGAAGGCTAATTCTGCCTTCTTCACCACTCTGTGCATTCTGATCAGCTGCTCGAGCATCCCTGCGGACCATATTTTCAGGGACGACGCCCAAATTCCCATTAATGGCAATATATGGGAGTTGGCATTGACTGTGTCTATGGCCGACAGTCTATCGGGGTTGACTGGAGGTAATCCGTTTCTCGGAGTGGCTATGTTTTCGTTCTTGCCATGAAGGCCAAGGCCATTGTATGTGTGAGTTGGTGCTACTTGAGAGTTTGACATGTTGATTCCTGAAATCAAAGACACTTACAAGAACAAGCGTAACGGGTGTATGTTATGAGAATTAATACAGAGCAATCACTATTATCCTTTGCCCCACGGTGGCGCTAAACTATTTACCCAGAAAATTGGATAACAATTAAACTTATGATGTGGTTTTAAGGACACGTGATTTCACCTAATACCAATTGATAAATGTAAATATTAGTAATAGAAACTAACAATGATATAAAGCAAACCAGTGTTGAAACGTAGTTCAGCCCTCGAACTAGGATGCCCTTGAGCTAGTTAGTACCAAATAGTTAAAAAAATTAGCAAGTTGATTAATAGAGTATAAACTAAAGAGAAAGTGTTGTATTGATGATATCTGAAAGTGTAAGGTGAGTACAAGATGATTAGAACCCTCTTTACATTGTAAAGGAATCCTCTCTATAGTACGATTCTAATTATGGAAGTAAATCTTATGATTAGCTAAACAACAGCCCTTAAATTGATTTGTTCCGAGATTTCCTCCATGATGTTCGACCAGTCACGGATATCTCGCCTTTCTGTTGTTGTACTTTGCTCGATGTCTGCCTCATTTGGTCTCGATCGCTACTGGCCTCGATCTTGACAGGTACCACGATCCTTGAACTCGGTTCCTTATCCTCGTGCTTTGTTCTGATCCAGTGCTGGGCCACCTTTGATGCAACTCTCTGGTCTCGATCAAATAGTAGAATTGAGTAGACCTAGATTTAACCGTATACAAATTTAATGAAATATGAGTTACACTTTATGTTGAGTGAGGGTGCTTGAATATGTGATGGTGCATCATGTATGATACACACACACACATACATATATATATATATAACAACAACAACAATGACGACGACCTAGTAAAGTCCCATTAAGTGAGGTCTGTGGAGGGTAGTGTGTACCTTACCCCTACTCCGATAAGACAGAGAGGTTGCTCCTGATATATATATATATATATATATATATATTGTAAAATGATACACTTCTGTATATTATATTTTCTTTACTTTCGTGATATTAATTTCATATTGGGTTCGAAGCTTCGGTTGAGAAAATACACCGCATGCAGAGTGTGGCGAATAATCTTTCCATGGATGAAGTAATAAATGACGTATGTAAATATATTTTCTTTTTCTCGATTCTCGTGGATCTAAAAAGACCATCCAAATCAATTACCTCTTATTGTTTTAATTAACTATCCTTAACTTATCGGCAGACTCTTTGTGCTTTATTAGATCACTATAGTGAGTTTTAGTGCTACCTGTTAAAGCAAATTTTATTTGCACCTTTGTATACCGTCGACGGGCCTCATCTATTGCATGACAGACTTGGGCGATAACATGATGGATTAAAGATCGATCCCAAATTATATCGAACCAAGATACGAAGTTAGAGCATGCATCTTCGAGACCATCGTGTTCGTAGCTCCGGAGCCGATCCCAACTCCGAACAAGCTCAAGAAAATATTATCGGTCCGAATAACGGAAGGCTAAAATATCCGTAACCGGTTGGATATCGTACCGGAAATTTCGGCACGCATCAACGAGTGATCGAATAATTAGCAAATCATGAGATTTCTTACCTTTTGTGGAATTGTATTTAAAGTAGGATTGCCCTACTATATAAAGGGGATTTGATTATTTGTAATACTCATTGTAATTCAGCCCAAAAAAGCAATATACTGTTATTTCTAGATCTTATTATCTTGATATTTTGTCTTGACATCCATTGAAACACTTCTTGGTTCGAGGGTTGTCAAACTTCAAGGCTATGACTACTTAATTTGTGTTGTTTACATTTATTTTTCTTATCATTAATTTCAGTATTAATCTATTTTCTCAATTTGTATTAAGCGAAATACATAAATGGTCCCTTTAAGTTCTCCTCAACAATCAGCCAGACACCTTAACTGACCACTTTACCATTTTAACACTTCAAATGGCTATTAGGTGTACCTCATAAAGATCCAAGTTCAGCAAGCCATATGCGTGAAGTACACTCGCTAATGATATGTCAAATTAATCAATTAAAGAATAACACATGTAAATTATAATAAAAAATTGCCCAAATGTAATTAACTCGTTCATCTCACGCGTTTTAAAGGGTAATCAGATCTGGACATCATGTGTTGCACGTTGCCATTTAAGGAAATCTTGGAGGTATTCTTCTCTGAAAAAATAGAGTAAGACCCAAAATAAAAGGCAACACTTCAAAATACATCTGTCTCACCGGAAAAAAGGCCATAGTTTTTAGATCATCCATCTCTCCATTTATATTTTTTTTTCCTTTCATTTTCAACTAATTGAAACTCCACCTTAATACTAGGAAAGAGACCATTTAAAACAGTCATCCTGGCATCCATTTTTCTCCGGCGAAGAAAACCTGTGAAGATCCAGCAGCTCTAGCGAGGAGTGAAAATTTTCAAAGATGGGATTGAATTTTTGTGGGTGGTCAGTGAAATTGTTGCAGTATAGTGGTTGTTATTAATTATTACTCCCTGTATTCCAGTTTACATGAATCTATATCCTTTTTGGTTCGTTCCGCAACGAATGAGAACTTTCTAAATTTGGAAATAATTTTGCTTAAATTTACAATTCTATCCTGCAACGAATGACAACTTTCTAAATTTGGAAATAATTTTGCTTAAATTTACAATTCTATCCTTAGTGAGAAGCTTTTATAACCACACAAATATGCTGGGCCTCTTTTTGACTTGTTTAGGACCACAAATTCCAAAAGTTTTTTCTTTTTTCTTAAACTACGTATCCAGTAAAATATGTTCGCATAAATTGGAACGGAGGGAGTATTACTTTAAAATTGAGGAAGAGGAGGTGGATTAATGGCAGAAGGTGGAGGTGCTAGTGTTGCCATATTTAGGGCAGGCAAATTTTACGGTGAAGATGAAATATTTTGGGAAGAAAGTGAAATTAATATGTGGAAAATAAAAAATTTAATGGGACCCACATAAATCTAAATTTAAAAAAAAAAGGAAAAAAAATAATTTTGAGGGGTTCACACGCTTAGAATTGAATATAAAACACACACTTTGTCATGTCAACGGGAAGGGTTCCGAGGTCATAGTTAATAGTCATTTGAAGTGTTAAATTGGTAAAGGTCATCGTTGAGGACAGTTTAAAGGGGTAGTTTATGTATTTTGCCTTTGCATTAAGTTATATTATGTATTCTTAAAATCGCGTATAAATTCAATTGTTATACAATTTTGAGGGTAAATAGTGTTCAAACTCGAGATTTGTGATTAAGCATTGATGAATATTTACTTTTTTTTTTGGGTGAAATTGATGAATATTTACTTACCTCAATTCATGACAAGATGCATTGGCCGAAGTCCTATGGGATTAACAATATCTCACCTTTTATTAATTAATACATCTATAACCAAAACATGAGATATACAGTCGTAAATTCTATCTCCAACTTAGTATTTATGTCTAGCTAGTACCTAATTGTGACCATACAACTAGATGACCATTGGGATCGATATTTAATTGATGCATTTCATTAAGCGAATCTGCACTACATTCCCAATTCAATGTCAATCATAAAATAATTCCACAGAGTGAGGGTGGATACTGCGTAGAGTCAGGGACAGAGGAGGTATGGATTACCGAACTCAATTTAGTCCAAAGCTTATATTTATATTAAGAAGTTCACTGAATATATATAAAATTAAATCCGAAATCTAATTAATTTCATTGATGGTCACTCAATTATATTTCAATTTCACTAAAGTCACTCAATTATTTTTTGTCACTTAAAAGTAACTAAACTTTCACATTATCACTTAAAAGTCATTTTGGCTCAAACCTCTACCATAAATATGATATGGCATAAAATTTAATGAGAAAAATTCAAAAATAAATGCCACATAAGCTTAAATGGATTATACCCACTTTAGATCCATTTCTTTCTTAATGTGATTTGACCCATAATCCAAATGCTTTCAATAAAAAAAAATACTAAATTTCACATTAGTTTAAAATGATTATCCTATACTACAAAGTTCTTGCATTTTTGGTTACGTAATGCCTATTTATAATTATTCTATACTAAAAAATATTCTTATCTTGTTTGTATGCCCCATCCGAGTCGTTTTATAAATCTACTGAAGTTAAAATACGATTGTATCCAACTCACATAACATATTTATAAATTTTTAGTGAAATTAACATAGTATTGTATTCCTCTTACATAACATATTAATGTATCATAAGCATACAAGAATAATAATAAGGCTAATAAGAGTCTATTTTCACGATGAACATGCAATTACAGACAACCTATTGCAATTATTTAGACAAAAGAAATATTGTATTTGTACGATAAAAACCCCACAAAAAAAATCACAAGACCTAATTTTATTAGGAGTGTGTGTTTTTCCCCCTATTGAAACTCATTTAGGCTATGGGTCAAATTACATTAAGGGACAAATGGATCTAAAGTAGGTATGGTCCATTTAAGCTTATGTGGTATTTATTTTTGAATTTTTCTTATTAAATTTTATGTCATGTCATAGTTATGGTAGGGTTTTGAGCCAAAATGTCTTTTAAGTGACAATGTGAAAATTTAGTTACTTTTAAGTGACAAAAAATAGTTGAGTGACTTTAGTAAAATTGAAATATAGTATAGTGACCATCAGTGAAATTAACCCCAAACATTTGATGTTACTATCTTGTGGAATTTAAAATCGATAAAGTTCAAACATTTAAGGGTCCATCTTTTAGAAGCTCAGCTGGACCTTTCCAGGATGTAAACATAATTAGAAAGACAAAGTAAAACTTATATTAACTGGTCACGGAAAAAAAAACGCAAAACTATTTTCACAGTTACTAAGCTAAGTATTAAAAAATAAAGTTTTTCCAAAGTCCTGCCTAATGCAGGCTTGGTACAACTATTTCTTTTTCTATTCTATATATTCCTGTGAATTATAGTTATTTTTGTTGGAAAATGTCAATAATTATAGTAAATCCTTTCGAATAATGTAATGGGATCTTCCTACTGTGAGTTGAAAATCGAGTTTCTTTCTTTATTTTACCTTTCAAACTAATCCAAGCAGATTATCTATAATATGATAACGGAGATATGAAAGCCAAGTCAGAGATGTTATATTGTTTAAGGAATTTAAGTTATATACACTCGCCCGATGCATAGCGATAATTAGTCGAACCAGTGAATCAATATCAAATTTTTTTTTATTAAAAGAAAATTTGAAATTTCGGGAAGAAAATTAATGATACATATGTCGAATTTCATAGGAAAGAAATGCGTAGTCCTAAGGGAAATTGATCCAATTTGAATGCCATTTATTGTTGGAATGGAGAACTTTGAATTAGTACATGTTTAAAACTGAACATGTTATAGTTATCTTTGTAAATAATGCCGTAGCATTTATGATTTGTTGACCGCTAGCTAATTTATAAAGGCACACCTGATGCATGATCTGAATGATGCTTTCAATTCTTATTTTTTTTTATTGAAGTCTAACTATTATATTTGTCGAGTGAAGTCAACGTAGGTTTCCAATTTAGAAATTTATTGGCTCTATGATGTTTTTTGTTTTCAGCATTGGATTTATAATGATAACCACACTTAGATGTTACTTTTTTTCGGTTTACTTTAATTGAATTTTTAGTTTGTTTTTAAACATTAATTCATTTTTTAGCATTAACTAACAAAAAATTGATCAGACTAGCCTTAATTTGTTCATTAAAAATACAACAAATACTCCTAGACTTTTTACATCAAGGACGACTTTAAAAAAAAATTAATTTCTTCTTAATATTTGAAAAGATAAAATATTGTGAATAAAAAAAAAAGCTAAATTAGTTAAAGTAGACAGGAGGAAGTAGAAAAGTGCAGTGCCAAGTTGCGTTAAATCCATGTAACATAGAGTATGGCGATAAGGATATAATTGCAGTACCAAGGAGGATAAATGGTTATAGGGTCGTCGATTAATTAATCAATACATGAGATAGACTCAATAAGGAGGGTAACATTTTCAAAAAACATATAATCTCCAATTAAGAGCAAGAATTTCACGGGAGAGCCGCCTTAAGTCCCGATTTTTAATTTTCGACTTTGTAAGAAAAATTATGCAAAAATATAGCTCCGTCCGAATTGTTCCTCTTTTTCTCTCTTCTTCGATCATTTCTTCTTCTCATCCTTTCTCGCCAACTTCTTCTTTTTCTTCCTCATTCCCCTTACTCCTTTTTACATTTTTCTTCACATCTATATATATATATATATATATATATATATAT